>CM067304.1:27990883-28100199 GCA_034231615.1 Meghimatium bilineatum | reverse complement strand
GAGTACGCTGGATCGACAACATCAAAGAGACATTACAGGAATACCAAATGACATTATCTGAAGCTGCCAGAAAAGCGAGAACAAGAACATTGCATCTCCCTTGACACTTGTAAAGGTAAAAAAGGAAGGGAGAAGGGAGGAGAAAGAGAGAGAGAGACATATATATATATTATGCGTGCACGCGCGCGCGCACACACACACACACACATAGACTGGACAAACCACACACAGACAGACACACACACATATATATATATATTATTGATGGATGGATAGATATATTGATATAGACTGGATTGACAGGAATGGAATGAGTGGATAGATGGATGGATAGATTAGATAGTTTAATATTTTCTCTCTCTCCCTCTCTCTCACCCTCTCTCTCTCTCTCTCTCTCTCTCTCTCTCTCTACTATATATATATATTATATATATATATATATATATATATAATATATATATATATATATATATATATATATATATATATGATGGATATATTTAGATAGTGGATGGATAGATAGACAGTCAGTGATATGAAGACAGACACACCACCAACAGTCAGTAAAAAACAGGCGGACAGATTTGCAGGCACTGAAGATAGATTGACAGGACAGAAGAGACATACATAATGGCAGAGCCAACAGACAGACAGATAGACCAGGTAGACAGAAAAAAGAGACAGAACAAAGCTGACAGACAGATTTTAGTTAGTAAAGCTGTTGGACTAACGTACCTATTTATTTTTAACATACTTACTATGTGCCTCTCACCTGTACCTGTCTAACATTTAGTCTCAATTTTTCTTTAAGGAGATGACCTGGGCAGATGAATACATGACTGATGCTCCTGGCTATGCAAGTATTGGTCGACCATCTGCTCTTAAATCAGCAGATTCCACCCTCAGAGAAATGGCATGGCTGGTCAGAAGAAGGGTCACAATGGCGCCAGAGGTAGGACCTTATGGAGAGAGCCCACCTAATGCTATTCAAGCAACACATGTTGAAACAAAGTCACAACCTCAGATGGTCAAGAGTCCTTCTTTTGGAAGTGGAACTGTCTACTTTGGTGAAACTGCAGATCCCCGTGGTGTTGGTGGCAGAAGTGTCGCAGGGGTTGATGTTGGTACCGGTGGTATCCGAATCAGCACAATAGACAGAAATCAACCATTTCCTTCTCCCAGAAGTCAAGGTGTATATGGAGGGGACACAATCATATTCAGGGTCTGGAGGTGGACAAAGCGGTTACGGTGCAGGACATGTTATCTATTCTGGAGGTGGAAGTTCTGCTAGTAGCTCTATAGATGCGAACTATGCATACCCCAGAAGTGTATCTGCAATAGCTAGTCAGGAGTCTGGCTTCAACGAGGGCAACATCGGGATCACAGTATTCTACTCTGAGGTCTATCCCTGTTACTCATGTAGTCCCTGAGTCTCAGAAACAGCACCAAGATAGTGTGGAGTATGCAAGAATTAATAAACAAGCTAAAAGTATGAATCAAGTGACTGGTGACATCCAACAGCAGAAAGGTTATCTTGTTCAAGGTCATAGTTACCCCCAGAGTCAAAGCCAAATCAGTCCTCAGTTTAATCAGAGGTTCCCAGTTACAGATGACTTTGATTACGACAACCCGGTGTTGAACGAACACCAATGATCTCCTCACAACAACACCAACCCTACAGCCAATCCTACCATGAGCAGCAAATGCAATATCAGCGACAACAACATCACCATGACCTGCATGCTCCTCGGCAACTTCACATGCAGAGTTTACAACGTCAGACTGCAAGCAACCCGTACCACAACCAACAAGAACATCAGCATATGCAATACCAGTCCTCCGCATCAACCTCCAAAATGAGAGCCATGATGAGTTGCCTGACCTGCAGCCATTAGTCTATCCTTCAGCTCGCCGTCCAATGACCTTTGAGCAGGTATCATCCTCTAAGATGAGCGTTTATGATAATGTGTTAGCTGGACTCAAAGACAATGATGAATAAAAGGACCTAACAATTTCCTTCTTTCTACAATAATCCCACCTTGGGAGTTGTTTCGTGATACAGCAAGTAGCCCTTCTTTGGTGTTATTTCACGATCTAACAAGTAGCCCCTTTTGGGTGTTTATTTCGTGATCTTACAGGTAGCACTTGATATTATTTGGTCTTACAAGTTGCACTTGGTGTTGTTTAATGATCTTACAGGTAGCCCTTCTTGGGTGTTATTCGGTGATCTTGTTAGCAGCCCTTTTTTGGGTATTATTTGGTGATTTAATAAGTAGCTCTTCTTGGGTGTTATTTGGTGATTTTTACAGGTAACACCTGGTGTTATTTGGTGATTTTACAGGTAACATCTGGTGTTATTTGGTAATCTTACTTAATCTTAATTAGTTCTTCAGGTTGTTATTTGGTGATGTTACAATTAACTGTTCTTGAATCATTCTAACTATAAAAAATGACTGTTTGTGAGAGTTAATTGAGAATCAAGCTCGTACACACAGTTATACAGCCTAATTGTACATCGTTTTTGTGATCAGTTTAAATTCAAACAAGTAGCTATTCTTGAACATAATTTTGTAATCAGCTTTAACTTCAAGCAAGCAGCCCATCTTGGACAACAGTTTGTAATCAGCTTAACTTTAAACAATTAGCTATTCTTGATTATTTTATGAAATTAATCAGAAATCCATCATACTGCTATTTCCTTCAACATCTTTAATTCTGGGTTTAAAAAATCATTTTGATTTGTTCACGATCTTGACAAAAATTTAATAATAAATATATATTTATTAACTAAATTAAAGGAAAAAGTAGACATCTCTCTAATTATCTAACAAAAAAATATGTCAAACTGTATTTTTTACTGTTAGGGAGTATTCGAGTGGCTTGTGTGATAAAGGCTGCTTGACCTTGCTGTCGTCATGTTCTGGGTGAGTTTTTTTAAATTTACACCCCGACAGCAAAAAAAAAAACCCAGTCCTTATCGGGGATCAGGAACTCTGGACCCCATGAGTGTGAAAGCAACACTCTAACCTCTCAGCTATGCACCACACTGTAATTATCAACGTTAATTAATTAAAATAATAAATAAATGCAATTCCTTGCTGAATTTTAGTTCTTCTAATATTATTTGGGGAGTCTGAGCTTTCTCTACACGCTAAATCAAGGAGAGTAAAAAGTTTCTCCTGCCATAGAGCCGTAGAGAGATTACGGAAGATAAAAGTGTCAGGAACAATAATAAAAAAAGTAAAGATAAGGTAAGGCACAGATAAGCTGAGTTATGAAGTAGCGTCACAGCATACAGTTTTCCCATAACAGCTCAGCTGCCTAGTCAGTGGATGAACAAAAACAATCCGACTACTTTCGCCTACCGCACTTGTTCAGTAGCGATTGTGCCAATCCTTGACCTTCCAGAGCATCAACCCAGGTACCCTACTTCCTGGTAGCTCTGGGTGAACTACGAGAGTAAGTTTTATTTATAGCCACGAATAATGAGTGGACAGAAACCCAGGTCTGAAATCAAGCGGGATAATGACTTAATTTTACACTAATGTGGCTACCTAATAAAAAGAAGGACACTGAAAATATTCTCTTGTCCACGCCACTGAAGCGTATTGGTGAATACAACAATGTGTCAGGCTTGTATTTTTTCATTGACCACCGTCCATACCTAGGGATGATGTGTTTAGCATCTCACCTACCACCTTTTACTTTCCCAGAACATCTGGAACCCATTACTTTAGGCTGGGCTGACTTATCATCCATTCAGTGTGACATTCTTTTTTTCTGGAAATTGAACTTTGGGTCACCCAACTAGAAGTCAGTGCGCTAATCACTGAGCTACAGAGGTTCTTGTGGGAAACTCTTCTTGTTACGGTTCATGTGGTGTTGATTAATATCATGTCATTCCACAACCTTCTGTTCATGTGCTGTCAAAAATTTCCTCTTATAGTTCATGCCGTGTGTGGGGTTAGTTATCATGTTCTTTCATAACCTTCAGTTTCGTGTGCTGTTAATAATTTTCAATACCATTATACATGGAAAAATAGTAAACATCAATTGCATTGGATGTACATTTGCCATTGATGTGTTACTATTACATGATGGCAACCCGAAGAAGTAGCCTCTATCCATTAATCTTGACATCCTTGTTTGTTTGTTAAATGGAGGATTAAAACCTCTTACCGAGATACGATCCTCCCAACTAAGACCGGAGTCTATGTTAGTTATATCCGGCCGTTCTTGAAATCCAATAACAGGGCATGCCCAAAGTTTACAAAATATTTATTATAACCTTCTGCATGATTTACTATTTCTATATTGTGTTGTATCTTGTGGGCAATAATATCAAATGATAATGAACTGTATAACTATATAAAATATTATTTTGTGATACTTGTTATTGACTCTTATGAAATTTTTGTATCCGTGTTATTGCTAGTATATATTAATTATAAATTGTGATTTGCTTGTTTGATGATCAAGAATTACAACCAATACATCTCTTGAATTATTTATGGTAATCTGAAGGTTTCTCCAGATTTTTTATTTCATACCCAGAAACCCCCCCCCCCCCCCAACTCTCAGCGGTGTGTAATGGTTTGTGAAGTAGCGTCCTACTGAGAGGGAGTAAATGTTGTGCGTCCATCCTAGTCGATGAAACAACTCAGCTCAGCTGAGACGATTGTAGACCTTCTGTAGATGAACCTATGATGTACTACGGTATATAGTTTCCTTAAGAGGTAAGCCTCACTATACTTGAGAGTCATCTACTAGAAGTTTACTATTACATGGTCTAATGGGCTATTTCTGAGACCTTATGACTGATGGGCTATTTCTGAGACTTTTGACTGATGGGCCATTTCTAGGACCTTATGACTGATGGGCCATTTCTGAGACTTTTGACTGATGGGCCATTTCTGAGACCTTATGACTGATGGGCTATTTCTGAGACCTTATGACTGATGGGCCATTTCTGAGACTTTCGACTGATGGGCCATTTCTGAGACCTTATGACTGATGGGCCATTTCTGAGACGTTCTGACTAATGGGCTATTTCTGAGACGTTCTGTCTAATGGGCCATTTCTGAGACCTTATGACTGATGGGCCATTTCTGAGACCTTATGACTGATGTGCCATTTCTGAGACCTTATGACTGATGGGCCATTTCTGAGGCCTTATGACTGATGGGCTATTTCTGAGACCTTATGACTGATGTGCCATTTCTGAGACCTTATGACTGATGTGCCATTTCTGAGACCTTATGACTAATGGGCTGTTTCTGAGAATTTTGACTGATGGGCTATTTCTGAGACCTTATGACTGATGGGCTATTTCTGAGACCTTATGACTGATGGGCCATTTCTGAGACGTTCTGACTAATGGTCCATTTCTGAGACGTTCTGACTGATGGTCTATTTCTGAGACGTTCTGACTGATGGGCCATTTCTGAGACCTTATGACTGATTGGCCATTTCTGAGAACTTCTGACTAATGGGCAATTTCTGAGATGTTCTGACTGTAACCATTTCTGACTTGGTCATTTCTAATTGTTGGACTATTTCTGATTATTGGGCCATTTCTGAGACCTTGTGACTGATGGGCCATATCTGATTGATGGGCTATTTCTGATTAATGGGACATTTTTGATATCTTCTGACAGATGGGCCATTTCTGAGACCTTCTGACTGATGGCCCATTTCTTTGACCTTCTGACTGATGGGCGATTGCTTAAACCTTCTGACTGATAGACCATTTCTATGACTTTCTGATGGGCCAGTGCTGAGACCTTCTGACCGTTCTCATGTAGCTATTCTTATAACATGGCATGGGGTGACACTTGTGTTTTTTGTACTTTCGGATGAGGTACGTTTCGGAGATGGGTACAGCCAAGTAATATTCTGCACACTTATATGCTATCATTGTAGTATCTGCATTGTAAATTGTATGGAATATGTCTTTTTTGTTCTTGATTTCCCCAATGTGACATAACTATGACACTGATAGATTAGGAGTTTTATTAATAATTATTACTTGTTAAATACTGATTTCTTGACGCGGGGTAGACTTTGTTCTTTATCTTCAGCAAAAAGTGAAAGGAGACGAGGCTAGAAGTCCTTTCAAATATATATGGAAAATATTGCCATGGAAACAAATCATAAACAAACTAGCAATGAGAAATGAAAATATGAGTATTAATAATAAAGAATAATGCCAACAGAAATTGATGTTTTTGTATAAAACCTTCCTCAGAAGCAATGCTAATAGATACAAATTGAAAAAATACCCTGAAATATTAATATGAAAATTATGATAATATTTGAGTATTAAAAATATATATTATTGTTTCTGATGAAGGGTTTATACTGAAACATCAATTTCTTATTCATCATTGTCCAGTTATGTGGCAGGAAGGTACAATAGTATGTATCAGATGATAGAGATACCAGGGTGAATTTCCACTGCAGGAATTTGTGCATCTTAATGTGCAGAAAAGAATGGCATCCAGCTGAAGATATTTATATTTCCCAGAAAATCTTACAGCCCAAAAATTCTGGGGCTGTTTGCTACTTCCTGAGCAGGATATGCTACCCGATTTGTATTTATCATTATCATCTTTAAGTTCTCATTATCTTCTCTTGATTTTTTCATTATCTTCTCATTACCCATTCATTATCTTTCCATATCTTCCCATTATCATCATTGTCTTTGATTGATCTTTTCATTATCTTCACATTATCCTTTCTTGATATTTTCATTATCTTATCATTATATTCTTTTGATCTTTTCATTATCTTCACATAATTGTCTTCCTGTTACATTATTGTTTTCTTCTTATAATCTTCTCAATATTTCGTCATTATATTCCTATTATCTTCTCACAACGTTCTAATTATCTTTTCATTACCTTCTCTTTCCTTTTCTGTAAGTCATTATCTTCCCATTACCATTTCGCAAACTTCTCTGTACCTTCTGATTATCTTCTGATTATTTTCTCTTGATTTTACATTATTGTTTCATTTCAATATCATTGTTTTCTTAATACTTTCTTATTATGTTATCATTATCTTCTCTCATTATTTTCACATTGTCTTCTCATTATCTTCACATTGTATTCTGTATTTAAGTACCTTCTCATTACCTTCTCATTATTAGTAGTAACTTTCTGTAACAGATTCTTACATTTTTATGTTAAATGTATATTAGTGTATATTAACTCATTGTCAGGTCACAAAAAAAATGAAAGGTAGCCCTATTTGTAATGGTAGAAGGGGATGTAAGGTATGTACAGGTATGTTCAGTTTATGTAATGTGTGCACAGGTATGTTCAGTTATGGATCAGAATCAGAGCATGAGTGAGTATGAACAGAAATCGGTTAAGTAAAATTTTATAATTTAGTGGCATAGTGGTTAAACCGCTTACTTTGTATTCATGAAGTGATGGGTTTAAAACCGGACCATTGGCCGGTCTTTATCAAGAAAATACAAGACAAACAGTGTTAAAACAGTAAAAACAGTTTAAATAAAGGCACTATATCAAATGCATTAGATGGTAGACACGTAACATCAGAGACATCCAAGGTAATGATGTAGGTATATCATTGTTACATCTGCTGTTAAATGTCTGCTGTCTAATAATTAATGTATGCGTCATAGTGCCTTTATTTTTACCGTTCACAATTTGTGTTGTGTTTTCTTGATAAAGACCTTATGGTTGAAACTGTCTAGTATTCTGTTATCTGTATTTTTTTCATACCCGTACTCAATAGTATGTGTGTCTATTGTAAAGCTAATCTACCTTGTATTCTATATAAGAACTGAACAAAGAATAGAAATCTGCCCATGTATCAGCCATCCAGGATAAGTTGAGGGGAACTGGTGAATAACAGTTATCAGGAACTGATGAAGATAAGATAGTGAAGAACTATTTGAGGCTGGAATTAAAATTGTTCAAGCTGAAGAAGAGATTGTTCTTGTGCTCTGATGTATTTGTTTAATGAAATGTAAAATGTTTATAATAATTTGATATGAACATTTACACACTTTTATACTTTGTATTATTCTTTGAACGCTTATATTTTTAACAACATTTTGATGCAAGAACTAACATCTTTGTTACATTTTGGTGCAAAGTTTCTAACTTAATTATGTTTTAAAGTGAGAAACTTCATTTTTGAATACATTTGTAATTTTAGGAATTTACATTTCAAGTACATTTTAATTTGAGGAACTTACATTGTAATATGAGTAGCTTACATTTTAATTAAATTTTAATGTGAGGAGCTTACATTTTAATTAAATTTTAATGTGAGGAGCTTACATTTTAATATGAGAACTTATATTTTAATTACATGTTAATGTAAGAAATTAACATTTTTATGTAAAAAGCTTTCATTTTAATAGGAACGTTTCTTTTATTTTATCACATTTTGATGGAAGAGCTTACTTGTCATTTGTACGCTGATGTAAGAGCTTCAATTTCATTATATTAGATTCTAAAGCACAAATTAACATCTTTAACAAAATTTAATTTGAGAGTCAAAATATTAATTACATTTTGTATATGAACTTACAATTTAGTTTCAATTTTCTGCTGAAGTAAGATGCATTGAACCATCATACAGTATAAATGGTGACACTAGGCAGCTCAGATGTCTGAACCAGGTCCTGTTGACAATCTTAGTAGGCCATTGTCCAGTCAAAAGAGATTTAATACATGTCTGAGAATTAACAATTAACAAATTTACACATTTTGTAATTTATATTCTTAAATTTTAATTGCACTTTGAGTTTGAAACTTCCACATTTAATTACATTTGAATACAAAAATGAACATCTGTGTTAAGTGTTGATGTGAAAGATATTGTAATTACATACCCGGTAATTATATTTGAATATGACAGATGTTTACATTTGATTTGCAATTCGATACATGAACTAATATTTCTGTTAAATATTGTGGAGCCAACATTTTAATTACATAATTATATTGTGACGTGACATTTGTTTACATTTTATTAGTAATTTCATACGAGAGTTAATATCTTTGATATATTCTGATGTTAGAATTTATATTTTTTGTTACACTTTGTAGCATAATGAAAAACACACCATCTCATATCATCCATCACATATCCTCCATCTCATATCATCCATCACGTATCATCCATCTCATATCATCCGTCACATATCATCCATCACATATCCTCCATCTCATATCATCCATCACATATCATCCATCTCATATCATCCATCACATATCAACCATCACATATCATCCATCTCATATCATCCATCTAATATCACCCATCTAATCCAAGGTTAAAAAAACATGTCAGACGTTTCAAAATAGCATGAGTACTTCTTCTTGTTCCCTGTTTAGCATGTTTACACAGCAAGTTTGATTTTCTTGATATATACTGCTGCATTTATAAACTCACCAAGACTAACATGCAGAGTTCTGTGGATGTATATCTATGTGGGACAGTGTTCCACTCTCCGCTCAACTGGTTTTGTGTAATGTAGTCTTGCAAAATATTTTCCTCGGTCTGTGCTGCCTGCCCTATGAACACAGGGATAGTGGAACCAGCCTTACTTTATAAACGGCTGTAACTGTGAGTTCTGTAACAGACTCTTCATGACAGTGCCTATGTGCCGTTTTGAAACTTCCAACTCCCAACTCTTCTAATACACTTCATGGATTGGCCTGCATGCATCATAAAAACGACCTTCATTAACCAATTAATTTCGATCAGTTTAATTCATTTAATCAATTTATGCAAGATAATTTATACTAATAGCCAATGTAACGAAAGAACAAATACAGGAGTGTCCAATACGTTCCAAATCCAATCAGGAGTTCGCCAGGGGTGTGTCCTATCCCCTCTACTTTTTATAACATATATCAACCACATCTGTAAACTAACACGTACCAGCGAAGAAGATAACATGAACGACAAATTGAACGAACTACTCCATGCAGACGACCAAGTACTAATAGTGACTTCAGAAGACAAATTGCAAGAACATATGAACAGACTCTACACAACATTTCAAAAATTTAACTCTAAGATTAATATTGAAAAGACTAAAATAATGGTAATAGCAAAGAAAGAAAGAAATATCACTATTTCCATCGATAATAAATACCGTAAACAGGTAAAGGAGTTCACTTACTTAGGAAACATATTGAGTGAGGGGAAAACCAGTAAAGAGATACAAAATAGATGTAACAAAACATACCAGTTCCTAGGACAGATGACACATATTTTTAAGAACAAAAATGTAAACATAGACACTAAAGTTGCATTATACAAAACTGTTATTATCCCATCACTGTGCTACCAGTGCCTAACCTGGACAATGACAGCACAAGACAAAAGAAAAATAGTGACAGCAGAAATGACATGTCTACAAAGAATACTTGAAGTGTCATTAAGAATTAGAAACGATAACATCAGACAGATAACCAAAACAATACCACTATTGGAACACATTAAAAGACAACAGATCAAGTACTTTTCACATGCTTCCAGACTACCAACAGACAGCAATTTACAGATGGCCATGACACATATACATAACAGCTATAAAGCCAGAGGCAGACCATGTAAAAGATGGACCACAGAAATCAAAGAAGCCACAGGAACAAGCTTACAAACAACACATAAAAAGCCCATCTCCAGAGTGACACCTTAAGGCAAACAAGGGCCACAACTTATAGATAGTTAGACTGATTAAACAAAAATAACAGCGGTGTTCCTCTTTGGTAAATATCAATAATTGGGCGTTTATCTTTAAACTACTATTATGAAAACATATTGTTTGCACCAAAATGACACATACAGGATACGCTTAACATCCTTAACAACTATAGTGGCATATTACAAGACAACATCCTGATTGTTCTAATTTCTATCACGCTTGTAAGATTTTCAATTGGAAAATCTTCCTAACCTATTTACGTCTTCTTACATATTTAAATATAAAATCACCCCTTATCATGACCACTGACATTTTTTAAATAAACAGTACCCCTTATGGTGACCACTGACATTATTTAAATAAACAGTACCCCTTATGGTGACCACTGACATTATTTAAATAAACAGTACCCCTTATGGTGACCACTGACATTATTTAAATAAACAGTACCCCTTATGGTGACCACTGACATTATTTAAATAAACAGTACCCCTTATGGTGACCACTGACATTATTTAAATAAACAGTACCCCTTATGGTGACCACTGACATTATTTAAATAAACAGTACCCCTTATGGTGACCAATGACATTATTTAAATAAACAGTACCCCTTATGGTGACCAATGACATTACTTAAATAAACAGTACCCCTTATGGTGACCACTGACATTACTTAAATAAACAGTACCCCTTATGGTGACCACTGACATTATTTAAATAAACAGTACCCCTTATGGTGACCACTGACATTATTTAAATAAACAGTACCCCTTATGGTGACCACTGACATTATTTAAATAAACAGTACCCCTTATGGTGACCACTGACATTATTTAAATAAACAGTACCCCTTATGGTGACCACTGACATTATTTAAATAAACAGTACCCCTTATGGTGACCAATGACATTATTTAAATAAACAGTACCCCTTATGGTGACCAATGACATTATTTAAATAAACAGTACCCCTTATGGTGACCACTGATATTATTTAAATAAACAGTACCCCTTATGGTGACCACTGATATTATTTAAATAAACAGTACCACTTGTAGTGACCACTGACATTATTTAAATAAACAGTACCCCTTATGGTGACCAATTACATTATTTAAATAAACAGTACCCCTTATGGTGACCAATGACATTACTTAAATAAACAGTACCCCTTATGGTGACCACTGACATTATTTAAATAAACAGTACCCCTTATGGTGACCACTGATATTATTTAAATAAACAGTACCCCTTATGGTGACCACTGACATTATTTAAATAAACAGTACCCCTTATGGTGACCACTGACATTATTGTATTTTTGTTTTGTCAGAGTTGTGATCATACATAATAATGTAAGCTATAGTTCAGGTAAACCTGCCACCATAAACTATCTTCATGTCTTATTCTTGAACCTTTTCAAATATTCATTTTGTGGACAGATAATTCTTTTCAAGCATGGCTAATTGTCGTATCATAAGAGAGCAATGCCTTCAATTATGGCTTCCGTATCGTATCTCGATAGAGCAATCTATCTAAGCATGGTTCCTTGTACCTTGATCAATATCCTCAGGTATAGGCCCTTGTACCTTGATCAACCTCTTCAGGCATATGTCCTTGTATCTTGATAGAACAATCTCTTCAGGCATATGTCCTTGTATCGTGATAGAACAATCTCTTCAGGCATAGGTCATTGTACCTTGACCGTCCCGCCGAAGACGGATGTGTCGGGCCATTGGCGCAAATAAAACGGCGACACAACGCATTTCCATTCTCTGGACTGCATCCTGCTGGAGATCTAGTAGTACTTCTACAGGAGAGATCCAGCAGGAGTTTGAGAATGAACGCTGAAGAAGAAGAAGTACCTTGACCGTGATCAATATCTTCATGTGTAGGTCCTTGTATTTTGATAGAACAATCTCTTCAATCATGGATCCTTAACGTATCTTGATAGAACAATCTCTTCAATCATGGATCCTTACCGTATCCTGATAAAGTTAAGCAGGTTTAAAGAACATGATCCAGTTCTGGGAGCATCTCTTAAAATATAATCTGGATTATGTGACAGGTGCAGCCGATACCAATGCACTTGGAATTGGGTTTTACCTGGCTGAAGATAGTGCTACTGTAGTCGTTTTACCTGGCTGAAGATAGTTCTGGGAGCATCTCTTAAAATATAATCTGGATTATGTGACAGGTGCAGTCGATACCAATGCACTTGGAATTGGGTTTTACCTGGCTGAAGATAGTGCTACTGTAGTCGTTTTACCTGGCTGAAGATAGTGCTACTGTAGTGGTTTTACCTGGCTGAAGATAGTGCTACTGTAGTGGTTTTACCTGGCTGAAGATAGTGCTACTGTAGTGGTTTTACCTGGCTGAAGATAGTGCTACTGTAGTGGTTTTACCTGGCTGAATATAGTGCTACTGTAGTGGTTTTACCTGGCTGAAGATAGTGCTACTGTAGTGGTTTTACCTGGCTGAAGATAGTGCTACTGCAGTGGTTTTACCTGGCTGAAGATAGTGCTACTGTAGTGGTTTTACCTGGCTGAATATAGTGCTACTGTAGTGGTTTTACCTGGCTGAAGATAGTGCTACTGTAGTGGTTTTACCTGGCTGAATATAGTGCTACTACAGTGGTTTACCTGGCTGAAGATAGTGCAACTGCAGTGGTTTTACCTGGCTGAAGATAGTGCTACTGCAGTGGTTTGCAAAAGATGTAACATGTGATAATGTTCTGTGTCACATGTTCAAATGCTTGTATTTATTACACTAAAGTGTTATCAGAGTAAAAGACCTTCAAATCCTATCACTGACGTCACTTCAAGACGCTACTCTGAGCTTTCTATTGGTCATTATCCATATACAATGTGTCACCAGCCAATCAAAAGTATGGAGTAGCTTCTTGCAGTGACGCACAATGAGGAGTTGCAAGATCTGCCATTGGAAACAAAAAATCTGTCAGTTTCGAACAAATACACGAAATAATTTTAAATAATCACTATGTACATGCCTTGGCGATAGTACCAGCATGTGGCCTTTATCACATAGCTACAGAATCCCTCCCTGCGACTCCCTAACGGGAAACATGCAGTATTTGACAGATGACACGCAATCGACGTTTCAGCCTAAAGCCTTTATTAAGATCTTGTAAATTCATTGTACTTTTTCAATGTAAAACTAACGTCGATTTCGTGTACTTTTCAAAGTTAAACACGTTGATTTTGTGCACTTTTCTACGTTAGTGTTAATTTTGTATATTTTTCAAAGTTAGTCACGTTGATTTCGTGTATTTTTTTCTACGTTAGGCATGTGAATTTTGTGTATTTTTAAAACTTTAAACTGCATTTCAGCAAATTATTTCTTTAACGTATATTTATTCAACATATAGTACACGTTTTTCCAGTAGTCACGAATTGCTATCAGATGTAACATGTCTTTCATTGTTTTCGTTACTTACACACATGTTACAGTTACGTTACTTACAAAATGTCACAGTTTTCGTTACTTACACAATGTTACAGTTTACTTTGCTTACACAATGTGATGAGGTTCATTAGATCTCAATACTTATTTATGCTAGAATGCACATAGCAAAATTAGCAAGTAGTGTTATGTGGAAGTGACATGTTAAACCACAGACTTCTAAATATTCAAGGACATATCACGGGCGTCACAGAAGGGGGCGGATAGTAATAAAATAAATAGTCGCGATTTCATGTACAATATTTACCAAGTCCATTTTCAGAATAGTCTCTGCGTTCTGATCTCATTCAACGTCACTCATCTTGGCTGTTGCGACGGATCATTTTTCACTTTACTATGTGTCACATGAATGAAAAGTACGGAAGAAATAGTTCAAATCAAGATAACTGACACTGCATGAAATCAGTGCGCAAGCTATCATAAATCTGTGTGTCATAATGGATTAAAAAAGGGAATTAAAAAAAAAACCGCTGCTTTCTGTGACAAGTGCAAAGATATTGTGTATCTATTTGGTCAAGTACGGAAAAATTTGTTTACTTGTGTCAAGGCGATTCGGTGCTAGAACGGACCGTGTTCAATTCCCGTCAGCTGTAAGAATTATCTAGAAGTATGTGTATCGGCACACATGATCTGTATTGAGAATGGTTTAGGTTCGTGTTTCCCAATTGGGATACACGTACTACAGGGGGGGGGGGGGGATTCGAACATTAGCTCGTCTAGAGTTTAAAAACCGACCGCCTACTGTGACTTCACTTGTATCTAAAGAATAATGTTTGGTATTCCAATACGAAATAAATGTTTTGTTAACTGTTAAAACTATATAAAGAAGAGGTGTCGGGGGGGGGGGGGGAGGTGGTAGTAACATGTTTCAAAACACCATCACACGTAATGAACCACTAGGGTCGGATATTGATTTCCCGCTACAAGATACAAATATACGACAAATACCAAGCCTACCCTTGTGTATCACGGTTCTTCATTAATAATAATTTTGTTAGCAAACATGATTAAATATAGGTACAAAACCGAAATACTGCCACCCAAACATACTGACGCAATTAGAGTTATCGTTCTTGTAGCGGGAAATCAAAACTCGTTCCTAGTGGTTCATCCCATATGAAATTGTTTTGAAACATGTTACTACCCTACCAGGTTACCCCCTCCCTCCCAGACATCTCTGTCTTACATAGGGTTAACAACCGCTTATTTCATATTGAGATACCAACAATTCTTCTATTTATACAAGTGAAGTCACAGCATTTAGTCGGTTTATAAACACTAGAAGAGATAATTTTTGAAGTCTTCCCCCCCCCCCCCGAATAATCAAATTGCCCTCCTGTTTACTGTGTTATATGTTCTTTCGTTGGGCAGTCGAGCAAGTATCGCATAGCCCGTACCGATTTATCCCTTGTGCATCCCAGAACAATTCGCATAGCTGCATTATGTATTTTGTCCAGTCGTGTCACCTGAGTCTGGCTGAACGTCAGGATTGTAAGTGCATACTCCACCAAATCTACCACTAATCGCTGGTACAAAAGAAAAGGTAACCTCTGCCCAAACTGGGGGCAGCAGCCATAAACTTCATTACTGCCAGTCCTTTACCTGCCCTTGTGATGATGTGGTCTACATGTTCCTTGAAACTCAGACTTCTATCAAAAAGGACCCTGAGGTACTTTATTGTACTAGCTCTTTCATGCATGATCCCAGCCAACGAGACGCATGGCATGGAAGTATTTACAATGTGGTTGTTTGTTCAGAGAAAACCATGTTCCTCATGCATTAGATGGATTCACCAAAGCCCTGTATCCTCACACCACTTTCCTATTTGGTCGACCTCATTCTGTACTTCAAGGACTCACAATTCCAGATTTTTGCCATGCCTATACACGAACACTAAATAAACAATTAGAAGACACAATTGATATCTTTGAGATGTGGGTATATAGAAGAATAGGGAGAACATCATGGAAAGAGAAGAAAACAAATAAAGAGGTGCTAAAGACACTTAATATGAAGAAAGAACTACTAAGAGAAATAAAGATCAGGCAAATAAAATACTTTGGACACATTAAAAGACATGACACCCTATTGAAGACCTTACTTGAGGTAAAGTCAAAGGGAAGCGAGCAAGAGGTAGGCAGAGATACAAGTGTGAGAGTAACATTACACGATGTACAGGTTACAGTCTAGCAGAGTGCTCCACCAAGACAAGAGACAGGAGATACGTTGCAGCCAACCTTCGTTGCGGAGACGGCACTTGATGATGATGATGATACACGAAAATGTTCCATCTTCACATTTAACTCAATTTCGATTTAGTATTCTTCATCTTCTTCTGCGTTCGTTCTCAAACTCCTGCAGATTAGCATGATGTAGTCCGGAGAACGGAATGCGTTGTGTCATGGTGTACAGCATTGCTGCGATATATACGCCTTTCGGCCTGACACATCCGACTTCAGCATGGCTTTGGGTCACTGACCCTATATGGGATGGGACAGCCAACTCCATCCCATAACCTCCTTATTCGCCTTTTACGACATGCGTGGAAGGTAAACAGTGTTGCTATTCTGTGCTCCCCTTTCGGGTCCGACAACACACGGGCGGGATTTAGTAAATAAATTGACTGGATATCAGAGAACGGGAATACTTGAGGCTGAAACTGGCTAAATTAGAGCCCAATATAAAATCTCCCAGCAGCCAGCATCACGCACAAGGGTCTCACTAAATTTAGTACACTCATCTGGAAGTGAATGTTTTTGAACATTGAATGTTTAACAATCTTTCATATAAATAATTTTGGATTTGAGGTTTAGTTGTCTGTTATATGTTTTGAACATTTATTTACTGTTTTTCTTAAATTATTTCCTAGTGATTTCTTCATAAAACCAAGTCTTGTGCCATGAACAAGTTGTAATTAGGCTTCATTTAGGGAATAATTCAATTTTTAATATGTATATGTCATATGGGAGAGGGTGGGGGCATCAGACTTTTCGAAAGGCATTGGTTGAGTGTGATACAAAAAAGGTTGGGAAATAGCTTGTTCCCACCAAACCATACATCAATCACTAAGCACTAAGCATCTAAATACTAAGCATCTCATTTCACCTGGAAAATTCCTGCACCAGAATGTGTCATAGTTTATTTCTATTCTAAAGCAAGTTTTATACAACTATTATTATTACTCATTCTTGTATTTATATCTGCAATTTCTGGCATTTTCCCAGTGTTCTAATAATAGCACTGCTTACGTTTGAATTTCATTTGCCAGTTTGCCCAATATCTAAAAAGAACGAGTTATTTTTGGCTTCACTTTTAGGTTGTGTAATTATCATATTAGTGACCGGTTAAATATGTACATATATCTATATATGTATAGATAGATTGGTGTTTTGTTAAATTCCAAATCAAATGAAATAAACCTGTGAAATTGTGTGTTTGCAAATTGTTGATAGATTATTGTTTAAAATGCACGTTATATTATTTACCCGCCAGTATAATCTGGCAGTTCAATATGTTTCCGGACGTATCCTCTCGTATAACACGTAGAGCATTATTAAAGCATGACTATTTGCCAGGTGCATGTGATGGGTGACCGTGTTCCATTAGCGTGACCGTCGGCAGATTTAGAAGACCTAACTGCTAAACGTAAAAAGGCCTTCATTAGGTATGTTATTGATTATTGTCACGTTTTCCATTGGTTACTATTTATATACTTGGAATAGCATTAGCTATTTTTGGCATGCGATTCAGAGTATATAAATATTGGCCAACGGAAAACATGGAAAAGTAAACCAAGAAAAGTAACGAAAGAATGCCTCATTTATTAAGCTAGAAGGCTGGTTAGTACTCCGTCGATAGCCACGGCCAATGTATTCAATAAACCGAAGGTATCTTACTTAGCTCATGCGCTGTGTAGTATCCTGTAATTGAGGTGTCCTTGTTTGTCTCGTATTAAAAAAAAAGGTGGATAATCTTCAACAACATTTATGCATTGACGTACAGACTGCTACCGAGAAAATCAGACCAATGTGTTTGTGCATGATATAATTAGAAGAATATATAACATAAGGAGATACGGATACAATGCCTGAGGAAGACCTCGAAAAGATGGATAGATAACATAGATAATAGCACTAAACAAATACAGATTCAACGCAGCCAAGGCGACGCATCTTTCCTTGGATAGACAACTAAAGCTGCCAGTCACCACCACTACGCTTAACGGCAAGTGGGATATTCTGACTATTATGCACCTGGGGATAGACAATAGAATTATTGTATTAGCTGGTCAGCAAAAACCATCGTTAAGAGCCCTGTCTAAACAGATCTGCAACATGTGAGCTGTATTGCCATTTCTGAAGTGAATGCGTAACGTTTGAAGATAACCCTGGTCAAGGCTCGTTAGGTTAGTTTCAATTTCAAGAATATTTTGATTGTTCTATTTGACATTGATTGGCTGGTTCATCATGAATCAAGTCCGTTGCTTGGTTGGTTCATCATGAATCAAGTCCGTTGAATGGCTGGTTCATCATGAATCAAGTCCGTTGAATGGCTGGTTCATCATGAATCAAGTCCCTTGATTGGTTGGTTCATCATGAATCAAGTCCGTTGAATGGCTGGTTCATCATGAATCAAGTCCGTTGAATGGCTGGTTCATCATGAATCAAGACCGTTGATTGGTTGGTTTATCATGAATCACGTCCGTTGATTGGTTGGTTCAACCTTTCCGCCCTAGGAAATCAGAACATTACTTTTAGTAATAAACCACGCGTAACTAAATGATCGGAAGTTGTCTTCCACCAACGATATTTGTGTGTGTGCAAAATAGCAATAAACATCTAAAATGAGAAATTGCGAGGAAAAGATGAAATTGGGTGCATGAATATTTTAAACATTTATGTAACTCCCCTCCCCATTTAATAAAGTGTTACCTACGGCCCTATCACGAATACGTTACCATAATACATATTTTCATTGCAGGATTCTACACAACAAAACTGTTACTGTGTGGCGCATGGCCGAGAGGTTAGAACACTAGTCTCAAACGAGTGAGGTCTAGAGTTTGATCCCTGGTAAGGACTGGGTTTTTTCTGTCGGAGGGTAAATTAAAAAACTCACCCTGTACATGACTTGACGATAGCAAGAGCATGCGGCCTTTATCACACAACTATTCAATCCCCTCTCTGCAACGCATGAACTGGTAAAATGCAGTATTGACAGTTTGACAGTTTTAACACTGTTACTTTTCCGCGCTGCTATGTGCAGACATCGCTCTGAGAAATGGCACACAAACAATTCAATTGTATGTCATGACAATTCCACCTTCACACAGGTGTGTCACCCCAAACACATTTTTGACAGAACACATTTCATTGGTCCCCACAACCTCTATACTCACCTGATCTTCACGTGTTATTGTTTATTTTATTTATTATTCCTGCAACTTATGAAAACAATTAGATATCGACCACGCGATGACAATGAAATTAAAAACAATGTGACGACAAATGTTATGATTATTCCGATAAGTGCTTACCATGGATGCTTCCTTCAGTGACTGGAGCGCTGGAACAATTCCATATTATCACCAAAGACCTTTCTGAAGGAGATAGAACCAACTAGACTGTAAAGTATAACATTTGTTCTAGAGATAGTATCATGGGCGCCCGTGTGTTGCCGAGGCCCGAAAGGGGAGCAAATAATAGCAACACTGTTTACCTTCCACGCATGTCGTAAAAGGCGACTAAGGAGGTTATGGGATGGAGTTGGCTGTCCCATCCCGTATAGGGTCAGCGACCCAACGCCATGCTGAAGTCGGATGTGTCAGGCCGAAAGGCGCAGATATCGCAGCAATGCTGTAAACCATGACACAACGCATTACGTTCTCCGGACTACATCCTGCGAATCTGCAGGAGTTTGAGAACGAACGCAGAAGAAGAAGAAGAAGAGTATCATGGGTATTTATTGAAAAGCCCTCGTAAACATCATCATCATAATCATCATCATAAAATTGGCTCAACCTCATGCACGATTAATGTTATTGTACTCGGGTGTTCCCAGATGTACGCAGTTCCTCTCGGCAAAGTGTTACAATGTCTGCCGAGAGTACCAGTCATAACATGTATCTCAGTAGCTTCAAGCGATATTCGCTAAATTTATTCCCAAAAAGGAACATTTCCATATTATAAATAAGATTTCACTTTCCGGCCAGTGACCTCTATGGCGTAAGACATATGGCTCCGCCGAAGACGAATGTGTCTGACAATTAGCGCAAATAAAACGGCGACACAGCGAATTTCCATTCTCTGGACTACGTCCTGTTGGAAATCTAATAGGACCACTGTCCTGCTGCAAGAGAGTTCGCCAGTGGGAGCTTGAGAATGAACGCAGAAGAAGAAGACATATGGCGTAATGACTACGTCACGCAGAGAAAAAAAATCATTTAAGATCCTTTAAGCAGTGAGTTTTAACAAATGTAGGTGCATAGGCTACGAACAATGGTGTACTGTATGTGTAAAGGATATCATGGTTGCCTTCATTATAATTTGGTGGGTTACGCGATTGGGTTAAGATGCTTATCGGCCTATCGGGCAATGAAGGCGACTTCCAGTAGCTCGTAGTGGACCGCTTAGAGTTTGATGAGACACATAGAAAGCTAAGGGCATCAACTGCATCGGATTTCATTTAGTATTTCTTTGTGTCATCTTGTCACTGGTTTCAGATGAGGTCAGACGAGAGAATGAGATCAGACAAGAGAGTGAGGTCAGACGAGAGAGTGAGGTCGGCGCACTGTTCCATGAAATACAAATATCCGCCAGTGTGTTTCCAAGAACAATTGAGAAGCAAAAAATAGTAACACTGTTTACCGTCAATGTATGTCGTAAGGAACGACTAAGGTGACTATGGGTTGACGTTGGCTGTCTAATCCCACACATGGTCAAAGTAACCCAGAAGCCATGAGTCGAAAATTGCAGATATCGCAGCAAAACTGCAAACCGTGATACAACGCAATCCATTCTCCGGAATACATCATGATAATCTGCAGGAATTTGAGAACAAAAGCAGAAGAAGAATAGGAAATATAAATCTTCACTGTAAGATATTTTTCCATCCACAGAACTGCAGCATAAGGGAAAGGAGTTTCTTACTTTCTTCACTTATTCTTGGTTTCATGTAATCATGTCCACTTCTTGGTGCATGTAATCATGTCCACTTCTTGGTGCATGTAATCATGCTCACTTCTTGGTTTCATGTAATCATGCTCACTTCTTGGTTTCATGTAATCATGTCCACTTCTTGGTGCATGTAATCATGTCCACTTCTTGGTGCATGTAATCATGTCCACTTCTTGGTGCATGTAATCATGTCCGCTTCTTGGTTTCATGTAATCATGTCCACTTCTTGGTGCATGTAATCATGTTCACTTCTTGGTGCATGTAATCATGTTCACTTCTTGGTGCATGTAATCATGTCCACTTCTTGGTGCATGTAATCATGTTCACTTCTTGGTTTCATGTAACCGTGTCCACTTCTTGGTGCATGTAATCGTGTCCACTTCTTGGTTTCATGTAATCATGTTCACTTCTTGGTGCATGTACTCATGTTCACTTCTTGGTGCATGTAATCATGTTCACTTCTTGGTGGATGTAACCGTGTCCACTTCTTGGTGCATGTAATCATGTTCACTTCTTGGTGCATGTAATCATGTTCACTTCTTGGTGCATGTACTCATGTTCACTTCTTGGTGCATGTAATCATGTTCACTTCTTGGTGCATGTACTCATGTTCACTTCTTGGTGCATGTAATCATGTTCACTTCTTGGTGCATGTACTCATGTTCACTTCTTGGTGCATGTAATTATGGTCACTTCTTGGTGCATGTAATCATGTCCGCTTCTTGGTTTCATGTAATCATGTCCACTTCTTGGTGCATGTACTCATGTTCACTTCTTGGTTTCATGTAATCATGTCCACTTCTTGGTGCATGTAATCATGTTCACTTCTTGGTGCATGTAACCGTGTCCACTGCTTGGTGCATGTAATCATGTCCGCTTCTTGGTTTCATGTAATCATGTCCACTTCTTGGTGCATGTACTCATGTTCACTTCTTGGTGCATGTAATCATGTTCACTTCTTGGTGGATGTAACCGTGTCCACTTCTTGGTGCATGTAATCATGTCCACTTCTTGGTGAATGTAATCATGTTCACTTCTTGGTGGATGTAACCATGTCCACTTCTTGGTGGATGCAATCATGTTCACTTCTTGGTGGATGTAATCATGTCCACTTCTTGGTGCATGTAATCATGTTCACTTCTTGGTGCATGTAACCGTGTCCACTTCTTGGTGCATGTAATCATGTCCGCTTCTTGGTTTCATGTAATCATGTCCACTTCTTGGTGCATGTACTCATGTTCACTTCTTGGTGCATGTAATCATGTTCACTTCTTGGTGGATGTAACCGTGTCCACTTCTTGGTGCATGTAATCATGTCCACTTCTTGGTGAATGTAATCATGTTCACTTCTTGGTGGATGTAAACATGTCCACTTCTTGGTGGATGCAATCATGTTCACTTCTTGGTGGATGTAATCATGTCCACTTCTTGGTGCATGTAACCGTGTCCACTTCTTGGTGCATGTAATCATGTCCACTTCTTGGTGGATGTAATCATGTTCACTTCTTGGTGGATGTAATCATGTTCACTTCTTGGTGGATGTAACCGTGTCCACTTCTTGGTGGATGTAATCATGTCCACTTCTTGGTGGATGTAATCATGTTCACTTCTTGGTGCATGTAATCATGTTCACTTCTTGGTGGATGTAACCGTGTCCACTTCTTGGTGCATGTAATCATGTTCACTTCTTGGTGGATGTAACCGTGTCCACTTCTTGGTGGATGTAATCATGTCCACTTCTTGGTGGATGTAATCATGTTCACTTCTTGGTGGATGTAATCATGTCCACTTCTTGGTGCATGTAACCGTGTCCACTTCTTGGTGCATGTAATCATGTCCACTTCTTGGTGGATGTAATCATGTTCACTTCTTGGTGGATGTAATCATGTTCACTTCTTGGTGGATGTAACCGTGTCCACTTCTTGGTGGATGTAATCATGTCCACTTCTTGGTGGATGTAACCGTGTCCACTTCTTGGTGCATGTAATCATGTTCACTTCTTGGTGGATGTAACCGTGTCCACTTCTTGGTGCATGTAATCGTGTCCACTTCTTGGTGCATGTAATCATGTCCACTTCTTGGTGGATGTAATCATGTTCACTTCTTGGTGCATGTAATTATGTTCACTTCTTGGTGCATGTAATCATGTCCGCTTCTTGGTTTCATGTAATCATGTCCACTTCTTGGTGCATGTACTCATGTTCACTTCTTGGTTTCATGTAATCATGTCCACTTCTTGGTGGATGTAATCATGTTCACTTCTTGGTGGATGTAATCATGTCCACTTCTTGGTGCATGTAATCATGTTCACTTCTTGGTGGATGTAATCATGTTCACTTCTTGGTGGATGTAATCATGTTCACTTCTTGGTGGATGTAATCATGTCCACTTCTTGGTGGATGTAATCATGTTCACTTCTTGGTGCATGTAATCATGTTCACTTCTTGGTGGATGTAATCATGTTCACTTCTTGGTGGATGTAATCATGTCCACTTCTTGGTGCATGTAATCATGTTCACTTCTTGGTGCATGTAATCATGTCCACTTCTTGACAATCACTAACAGAAATAGAAGAACTGCGTTGCACTCTACATAAAAGGAAGCGCAGTATCTTGTGAAAAATTGAGAAATGCGGACACTGGTTAGAAAGACACGGGCAGATCAAACACCATCTAAATTGATCATACCATGTCCGACTTGCCCAATGACTGTTGCAGCCAACATAGGACGTATTAGCCAACGACGAACTAATAGTTAAGGACATAACTCTAACTGAATTTCATAAAGTGAAAGTAAGAAATGGTATCATCATCATGTGATGGACGAACACAATATCATTGAACATGTTTTCAGCCTGATCTATTTGATTTCAATCTCTGTCTCATGTCTTTCATGTTCTCCCTTCTACGTGATTCCTATATCCTACCCATATAATTTTTCCAGGTGATTTTCGTGCCATTGATTTTCGAGTTATATTATTTTTCACTGGTTTTCAGAGCGTAGTTTCAATCCATCCCGTTTCTTTTGTCTTTCCCCAGTGTCCACCAAATCTAGGTCTGTTCGTTCCCATATCACTCAATTTCCTATCTTATCCAGGGCATTTAATGTTTACTAATGTCTTCTTGGTTAAATATTGTCAAATGCCTGTCGTTTTACATACGCTTTTTAGAGAGATGGTAATGTTGAAATAATCCCTTTAGCTGTGAGTAGGTTGACTGCCAATAGCTTGAATCCCTTTAGCTGTGAGTAGGTTGACTGCCAATAGGTTGAATCCCTTTAGCTGTGAGTAGGTTGACTGCCAATAGGTTGAATCCCTTCAGCTGTGAGTAGGTTGACTGTCAATAGCTTGAATCCCTTTAACTGTGAGTAAGTTGACTGCCAATAGCTTGAATCCCTTTAGCTGTGGGTAGGTTGACTGCCAATAGCTTGAATCCCTTTAGCATGATTGCCCATAGCCTTCCTGACAAAAGTACGAGTTCTTCTAAATTTTGTAACGGAGGAGACGTTCAGAGTCTTATAAAGTCATAAAAGTATGAATGTGTAAAGTGAGGAGGGGGGGGGGGGTTATGGGTGCACGTTTGGTTCACGAAGGAAGGCATTCAAGTGTGTCAGTATCTAAGGATTGCGACGTCCTGCTAGGGACATACCACGCAGATCTGGGTCAACTATCTTATCATTCCTCTTTCAGATTTGTTTACCCATCCGTAGTGATGACACATCTAGCATTCCCCGTAACATAGGGGTCTGCCACAAAAGTATTGAAGTGCAATGTGCGCTGTCCTTTATCTGTCATCCATGTGGATATTTTTATGTGCGCTGCCCTTTATCTCTCCGTCATCCATGGGGCTATCTTGATAAAAGACAAACGTAAGAAATTAAGATAAGGTGTGACAGTTACACGCTGTCTGCCTATCCCCCAACTTTCCGTAGTCGCTTCCTACGATATGCCCGGAAAGAAGACAGTGGCCATATTCTTTGTACCCTGAACTAGAAGTCCAGACCCTGATTTCCACACAGAGGGTATAGGCAGATAAATATAATTTTAAAAAATCATGTTAGATATGTTTCACAGAGAATCTGCAACAAAGAACACAAAACGACGTTTTCACCACGCGGTCTTTATCATGATATGAACAAACAAAGAATAGGGAATCTATATAGAATGATACTACATGGAATTATCTAATGTATTATAAACTAACGCAAAGGGAAATGTGTGTGCATTATTATATTGTATTATTGTCTATTCTTTGTTTCTTTCAGATACCCCTCTTCAACGCTTAATATTCTTACTACGCTGCCAGGTACGCATAATCAGTCATTACTTCGATCTTGTCATCAGCTATTTTCATAGGTCTCTCATGTATGCGAATTTGGCGAATTCGGAAATCGTTTTGACTTTAGATGCAAGGCGAATAGGTGCCAACTGAAAGGATCTTGTACAAATCCTATCTGTCATGTGACGTATTCTCTCCAGAACGTTGTCTTCCCAATGAACTACATGTACCCTTCTCTATCTTTGGCGATGCGGCTTGAATTTTCCAACAACGTATTTCTGTTATCTTTAAAATCGTCAGTCAATCACCTTTTTATGTCTGCCTTTTCTCCTCCGCTCAGATGCTCTGCCCTCAATTAATTGTCTGTATAATCAGTTGTGCCACTTTATATGACCAAACAGGTGGAGTTTTCTTTTTGCTGTTGTGTTTAGTAACCAAGACTCTGGTATCTGCAATGTGTTTTTAATCTCTGAGTTTCTCTTTTTTTTCCTTCCATAATATTCTAAGTATGCTTCTGTAGCATTACATCTCAAATGCGTTGATCTTCTTTGTCGCTGTTTTACTTAGGATAAATGTTTCACAGCCATATGTTGCAACTGGAAAAATAAAAGCTCGTAACATTAGCAATTTCGTTTCGATTTTGTTGTTTTTCCATATGTTTTTCAACAGTGTTATTTTACAATATGCAATTGCCAATCTCTTTCTTATCTCTGCCATACAGTCTCCTGTTGACGTTTGCTTCTAAGTATTCGAATTTATCCACATATTCTATCTCGGTAATGTCTATTCTCATTTTTAGTTGTTGTGTTGTATATCCGTTTATATGATTTTTGCATCCGCCAAAATGGCCGACTAGAATGTGTTCTCTTTACGGTGTTCGATTAGCGGTTGTTCCTTCCCGAAAGTAATGGCAACCTACGGGAATATTGTGCCTAGAAATATCCAATGGATTAATCTAACTTTTTCTCTTGGATTGTGGTCTTGTGGTGTAGCAATTAGTATAATCATATCTGCTGCCCTTTTATCTGCTGAGAGGGACTGAGTATATATGTTAAATTGCGAGTATAGCGAAGTCAGTCCTGTAACTATTTTAAACGTTCAGATACGAAGATATAATGTATCCATGTCATGATGTCTTCCATGCTATATTGTCCCCCCAATGCTATAATATCCCCAAGCTATAATTTAATCTCATGCTTTAATGTCAACTCTTGCTATAGTGTCAACCCATGCTATAATGTCCCCAAATGTCCCCGTTTCTCTCATGTTATAATGTCCCGTTTCTCCCATGTTATAATGTCCCGTTTCTCCCATGTTATAATGTCCCGTTTCTCCCATGTTATAATGTCCCGTTTCTCCCATGTTATAATGTCCCGTTTCTCCCATGTTATAATGTCCCGTTTCTCCCATGTTATAATGTCCCGTTTCTCCCATGTTATAATGTCCCGTTTCTCCCATGTTATAATGTCCCCTCATGCAATAATGGAGTTGACGAACGAGTTTAAAGTTCCATGTTTGAAATTGAAGTTAAGGGAGACGAACATTAACAGCTCTGAATGTTAATCATTAGTGGGTTGTCACATAAACACATAAACTAAATGTGCAAAATTTGGATAGAAAAAAAAAAATGAACAAGGGAGCTAAACGTTCTAAATTCTCAGCCATGCAATATTTGGAATTATTGCCCTTTTACTGAGACGATGCGGATGTCAATATTAGTTATTGATGTGTTGTTACTGAGACGATGTGGGTTTGAATATTAGTTATTGATGTTCTGCTATTGAGACGATGTGGGTGTGAATGTGAGTTCTTCAAATGACATGTTCTCTGTGGATGTCTATAAATTACTGTTGTGATACAAAGCTGTTGTAGTGTGAGCAGGAATGAAGTAGAATCAACAAGTTGTCATGTTTTTTTAACGTTTCTAAAAATGTTTTTAAAAAAGTTTTGATTATTGTTTAGCGTTCGATTGGTCACTATTTACATACTTGGAATCGCATGCTAAAAATTATCAAGGCGACTCCAAGTATATAAAAGTCACCAATCCACAACACAACAATAATCAAAAACGTAAAGAATTGAGTCCTAATTAATTCTGTTGGCAGGTCTTCTATACACCAACCCCCTCGCTGTCAAAAGAGAAGCACGTAGCTTGTCGTAATTATTACTCACGCCAATCAACAGAGACGCACGTAGCTTGTAAGTATCACGGCTTTCAACAGAGAAGCACGTAGCTTGTAAGTATCACTCACGCCAATCAACAGAGAAGCGCGTAGCTTATCGTAAGTATCACGCACGTAATAACTTCGTAGCTTCAGGCAATATTTGTTGTTTATTTGGTCGCCAGGAATTATAAGCAACATATTTCTATCCTTTTTTTTTGCACTGAACTTTATTTCATACTCAGAAAACTCAGATTCTCATGAATGAGAATTACTTTGAGATTAAGCCACCTAATTGGAGGGATTAGAACTTTATTCAGTCCTCAGTAGGGGACCTCTGAAAAAATGCACATAATAACATGACGTCAGGTCTAAGTTTCAAACCCACGACATAGAGAAAATAAGACACATAGTTCACTAGTACACCACCCGATATAAGATAAAGTAGAAACAGGAACTTCTATATAATATTTGCATACAAGTCACATTACAAACAAACAAGCGTGTAGAAACAAAACAAACAATTTCGCAATTAGTGCTATTGAATTGCCTACAGTGTACATAACAAATAAATAAATCAGTTATGCAAAACAAAGATCCGTTTTGTGACTGCACAAGAGTATATGTATTCACACATTTTCTTCTGTTTTTTTTCCCCAATTGATTTTGCAATTCGTAAAAGTAAACTGCCCTCTAATAGTCTTATCGTCCAGCAAATCGAGTGGAAATTGTTTTCACAACACACGGGAATTCTCATGTTGATTCCTTGACTGGAGGAAAAAGTCTCTCGGCAAATTTTACCCCTTGGAGGACGCTCAGACATTGCGTTCTAACAATTCACAAACACTAACATTTTTAACACTCGTGACTTAGCGTACCAGGATATTAGAATCCACCTATCTGTCTTTCTTCCTGTCTTTAATGTCTGTCTATCTGTATATCTGCTTACTACATGCCTGTCTTAGAGGCACCACACTGTCTAACAGGCACCACTTACATACCTACATATGACCAATATATCTAACCACCCACCTATAACATACCTAACTACTTACTTACCTACCTATCTATGATTTACCTACCTATCTACATACCTGCTACCTACCTATGGCATGCGTACATAACCTAAAGGTTGTGTCTGTTTTTATCTGCTTGATGTCTGTTGCAGGTCTGCACTGTTGTTATTTGTCTGTCTATCTGTGAACATGTCTACGGTGTTGTTATTTATCTGTCTATCTGTGAACATGTCTACGGTGTTGTTATTTATCTGTCTATCTGTGAACATGTCTGCGCTGTTGTTATTTATCTGTCTATCTGTGAACATGTTTACGGTGTTGTTATTTATCTGTCTATCTGTGAACATGTCTGGACTGTTGTTATTTATCTGTCTATCTGTGAACATGTCTACGGTGTTGTTATTTATCTGTCTATCTGTGAACATGTCTGGACTGTTGTTATTTATCTGTCTATCTGTGAACATGTCTACGGTGTTGTTATTTATCTGTCTATCTGTGAACATGCCTGCGATGTTGTTATTTATATGTCTATTTGTGAACATGTCCACCATTTTATTTATTCGTCTGTCCGGCTATAACTCCACATCATCCATGAGCCTTTATGTGTGTAGATCTTTCTGTCCCCCTATCCATATATCTTCCTAACAACAACTACTGTCGATAGGTTTGAAGTAAAAATCTGCTTCTGGAAGGTCAGAGGTCATATCTCTGTCTTCCTAACATCTACTTACGGAAGGTCTGAAGCTAACATCTATTTGTGGAAGGTTTGAAATTAACATCTACTTGCGGATTTTTGCAGTAAACATCTACTTGCGGAAGGTCTGAAGCTAACATCTATTTGCGGAAGGTTTGAAATTAACATCTACTTGCGGATTTTTGCAGTAAACATCTACTTGTGGAAAGCTGAAGTGAACATCTATTTGCGGAAGGTCTGCAGTGAACATCTACTTGCAAATGATCTGAAGCAATATCAACTTGTGGAAGGTCTGAAGCAATAGCTACTTGTGGAAGTTCTGAAGCAATATCTACTTGTGGAGGTTCTGAAGCAATATCAACTTGTGGAAGATCTGAAGTCAATATCTAATTCTGGAAGGTCTGAAGCAATATCTACTTGTGGATGATATGAAGTAAACATCTGCTTAAGGAAGAACATATCTCCCTAATATTATCTGCTTAAGGAAGAAAATATCTCCCTAATATTATCTGCTTAAGGAAGAAAATATCTCCCTAGTATTATCTGCTTAAGGAAGAAAATATCTCCTTAATATTATCTGCTTAAGGAAGAACATATCTCCCTAATATTATCTGCTGAAAGAAGAACATATCTCACTAATATTATCAACTTAAGGAAGAAAATATCTTCCCAATATTATCTACTGAAGGAAGAAAATATTTCCCTAACAACATCTACTGAAGTAATACCTCTTTTCCACCAAATCAATCCCCACCATTATTCCTCTTCTTCAGCGTTCATTCTCAAACTCCTGCTGGTTCTCTCTTGTTGCAGGACAATGGTCCAACCAGTTTTCCAGCAGGATGTAGTCCAGAAAATGGAAGTGCTTTTTTCCCGACTTTTTTTGCGTCAATGTCCCGTCACATCGATAAACACCTAATACATCAAATGCAAGTATAGATTAGCAAGGCATTCCTGGTTTGGACATCACACGGCACTTCTGCAGAATTACGTACCTAACATCTCTGAGCAAGAGGCTTCTTCTCATAGTATTGCACACCGCTGTGGGATGAATCCTTCTGGGTATGAAATAAAACACTCTAGAGAAATTACATAAAAGAAACAGGAAGTCACTACTCCTCATTCCAGAGGAGAAAGTTAAGAAAACAAGGATTTGAAATTCCCTTTAATTCCTTCATTCTCCCCGATCCGAGCAGAACTGAAAACATTATGTGCATGAGGAGGAGACAATTACTGAATGTATGCAATTAGCGAGAAACGGAAACCATCAGCGTGCCTGCTATTCGACATGTCCTGGGAGAAACTGAGCACCCGTGGGTGTGCCCAGAGTGCGACACCTTTGTTTCATAAGTGGGAGGTATCCCCGACACAGTTATTTAGCCGTTCTTTTGCGCTCAAGACGTCGTGGGTTTGAATACCACTCAAGTCAACCTGTTTACAAAGTGGATTATTTTAGAGATAGTAGGGGATTATCGATTGAAGCTACGGAGTTGCGTGCTATGAGTTGTACTCATGGCAGCCAACTTACCGCTTCTTTAAGAGCGACGTAGTACATACCCAAGGAAAATGAAGGCAATCCTCTACGGAATTCTAAATCTTTTTTTCTTTTCACAAAACTGAACTAAAGGTTTTATATATAACATAATCACAATCTTCTGTGAGAACTAGGTATATGTTAGTTAAAGAGACTTCGTGTAACGACTGGACATAACGACTGGACATAAAGACTGCGCGCGATATTTATGGAGGATTTCAATCCAGGCAAGTGTGTTTCTGGTGTTCATCGATTCGTTGGACGCTCGTATAATGAAAAGGACTTTAACGATGGTTTCAGCTCCAAGAAACAGATGACCATAGTGGAAATTAAGTAGATGGTACATAATATAATGGGGTGTTTACGATGGTTTTTAATTAAGTAGATGGTACATAAAATAATGGAGAGTTTACGATAATTTCAAGCGAAGGGACTGGAATGTCCCAGTGAAAAATAACATAACACAGTGCGATGGAGCAATGGATCGAGCTGACGTTTTGAACTTCTTAAGAAATAAAGCCTGCGAGAGTGAGACTAGTGTGGATGATGATTCCTTTTCAATGGCCAGGATTAAAGATCAGGGTTTGAATTGCGGCGTTGCTAGAAGTGAACCTTTTGGAGGTCGCAGAAAAATGATGGTCAACCAACATAAAAAGGTACTGTCAGCAGAAGTGTAATGGCGGATACACTCAAGGAGCGATCGGAGCAACTATGGACGTGTCCAGTTTGCAGTGATGATGATCTGACGACTAACTAACTAACTATTCAGGGCCGTTCTATGATGCAGAGAGGCGGCCGCATGAAGCAACATCAATCAAAATACATTGTCGGGGACGGAATTTCGAAGAAAAGCTGTTTAGTGGGAGGGGGTATACGACATTTATAAAACGTGCATCATACTGAGAAAATATACTGCACAGCCTTGTGTATATTAATGTATAGCTTAGAAACATGGACAATGAAAAAACAACTAAACGACATAATTGATGCATTTGAGATTTGGATATATGGAAGGAAATGGAGACTTCATGTAAAGATAATAAAACAAAGAGGCTTTGACAGCATTGCATTTGGAAAAAGAACTATTGCAAGATTTAAAAATAAATACAATAAAATATTTTGTGCATATTAAAAGACATAACACATTCAATTCACATCTAACATCTTTACTTCTTCTGTCAACATTCTTGACATTAGTGTCACTATTCATCCCCCTTACCCCAGCACATCTGTTTACTACAAACCTACTGATGCACATCCACCTTACCCCAGCACATCTGTTTACTACAAACCTACTGATGCACATGGTTTTCTGTTCTACACTTCTTTTCATCCACCTGCTTGTCGCAACTCTCTGCCATTCTCCCAGCTTCTTCGCCTTTGTCGCTTATGTAGTGATAATGATGACTTTCTTGATAAATCCTCTGAGATAATTGATTTATTTCGTGGACGTTCTTTCCCTGACATTGTCCTTTCATCAGCATGGCTTCGTGTCCGTAAGTTCGACTTGTTTGTTTGTTTGTTTGTTTGTTTGTTTTGCGTTCGTTCCATTGTAATCAGCATGGATATCCTTGAAATTTCCGCCGGGACCGTGTTTACGTTGTGCTACCGTTATGCGTCTTGTAGGTCTGGCACATCTGATTTCGGCATGATCTCGACTTGATAACGACTAATATTCAGGATACTTCATCCTCCTCTGATAGAGTTAAACGTGTCTTTACTTTTCATCCCCTTAACTCTACTGTCCGTCGTATCTTGTTCAAGCATTATTCCCATCTCCGGTCTGATTCTGAAACTTGTGCCGCTTTACAGGACTTTCCTTTGGTTGCCTATAGGCGTGACAAAAATCTTAATGACATCCTAATGACATCTCAGGTCTTATGTTCCTGCTCACTGTGGCTCTGTTCGTTGATAACACGGTCGTTGCTATACATGTCCCTATGTAGTTCAGAATCGCTCTGTTTCATTTCCTAAGGTCACTTTTACTATCGATGAGGCCTTTACATGTGAATTCCGTAATGTCATTTAGGTTATCAAATATAAACGTTGTGACAAGAAGTATATAGATGAAACGGGCTTACGACTGAGGGACTGCTTCTGTAGGCATCTTCATGCCATAAAACACAGAGAACCTACCCCTGTCGACATTCATTTCAATGAAGACGGTCATCATGGTGCCCTCGATATCCAGATCACTGCCCTCAGATCCTGCACCACGAATGACAGATCACGTACGATCTTGAAAATCGATTTATTTTTTAGTTTGGTACCCTCAAGTCTTTTTGACTTAACTCCGAAAATTCATATGTTTAAATTTGTGTTGGTGTGGCCCTTATTGTATTGCTAACTGTGTTGTGTAATAATTTGTTATATCTGTCATCATATCCCTTCCAATTTTCAACAAAACCCGCTTCCATGACTGCGTGTTTCCATGTATATTATTGTCACCTTGAACTTCGTATTCTTTACATTTCAATAGTGTATCTGGTGCCTCTGTAGTGGTAACATTCTTTTTACTGTTTTTATTGTTTTCCACGTTTGTTTTATATATTCTTGAGAAAGACCTAACGGTTCGATACGTTGAAAATGTGTTGCGTAATATAATTTGTATGTTTTCTTATTTATACCGTATACCCCTTAGTCTTAGTGATAGTCCGCTGTGTTCAAGTGAAACTTTCAAAAGTCTGTGTCCTACGTAAGTGCTAGTCTCGGGAATGGTTAAAAAGCGTCTAATGTGTACAATATCAACGGCGAAAGCAATACAGCGCTAGAAAGCAGTGTTAAATGCAACTGGTGGTACATTAAAGACACCGAAATACTGAAAACATAAGAAAATCAATGTTCATGGAAGAAAGTAAACTTTTATTTATCTATCGGAGAACATGTTAGGCAGAGAAGCAAAACCGGAGAACATGTTAGGATATAGTGCTCATTAACGAAAAGCAGAAAATACGAACATCGGAACGAAAATCAGAACATCAGAACGAAAATCAGAACAAAAAATCAGAACATCAGAACGAAAATCAGAACAAAAAATCAGAACATCAGAACGAAAATCAGAACAAAAAATCAGAACATCAGAACGAAAAACAGAACATCAGAAAAAAAATCAGAACATGAGAACGAAAATCATAACAAAATCAGAACATCAGAACAAAAATCAGAACAAAAAAACATACAGAACGAACGAAAATCAGAACACAAAATCAGAACGAAAATCATAACAAAAATCAGAACATCAGAAAACCATAACGAAAATTAGAACATAAGGAAAGCAATGTTCATGGACAAAAACAAGCTTTTATTGATCTATCGGAGAACATGTTAGGCAGAGAAGCAAAAGGTAGAAAACCAATTAGTCCCAATCAACATGTTGAAACTAAAGCATAAATAAGTCTTTTCAGAGTGAACAATCGCCAAATAATACCTAACATGAGAATCAAAACAAATCTAATTATAATTAAAACTATAACCATAATGCAATTGGAATAATGGCCTTGTTACTTCTGAGATATCATCCGCGGAGTTAATGCGCTGTGTATAAAGAATATTATCATCAAATCAATTGTGGCTAATTAGTGTCACAAGATTCTTCCACAAACCGATAACCAGAAGAAAAAGTTCCCACAGGAAGTTGTTAGCAATAAAAAATATTGCTAGGGGGCGCCTCCACTCCGCAATCCAATCATCGTTGAGACAGCGGATTAAATGTCATTAACTTGACAACACTTTTGGCGTCCCTGACGACCGGTGTCCGGACTTTGTTGTGTGATACTTTCAAGAGTTATGTGTCTTGCTGAGATTTATACATTCAGAGTAAAGTTAAAGCGTTTCAAAACGAGGACCCACAGTAGAGCAGTTATTAGTACACGGATGTCATCGTTTGGAGGTTATTGGTTCGATTCCCTTGCGGTAATCATTGATAATTTTACTTATACTTTGTATGGGTCAGCCAATGACAATTGGGCGTACAATACAATTTTATTTTTGCAAACAACGAGTGTTTGAATGAAATTGAAACCCTAGAAACTTGTGACCATCGGGCTGAGGATTAAAGAATATGGATACTGTCACCTGGTACACATGTCATGATGGACCACTACGAGATACTTAGACACTGTACCACCACAGCTAATATACCTCTGATGAGGCATAATACCACCACAGCTAGCTTACCTCTGATGAGGCCTAATACCATCACAGCTAGCATACCTCTGATGAGGGCTAATACCATCACAGCTAGCATACCTCTGGTGAGGCCTAATACCATCACCCCTATGATTTATTGAAACAGTAAGGAAACACTTCAACCATTCCCCCCTTTGTGAAAAAAGTGTTATATAAGTCCAGGTTAGCTAGCTCGACAGTAGCATCATCTGAAGATCAGTAGCCTTTTAAAAAATACCTCCACGTATGTACGGCACTTACTGGACGGAAGGAAGAAGGTAATTAGAAATGGATGAATAAAAAGATGGGAGAAATAAAAAAAAGCCTAGTTAATAGAAGACCTGTTTGGATTTTGTAAATTAGATGACAGTGTCAATTAGCGTAAAAATGGCAAGAAAATAAATAACAATTGAAAGAAACACGAAGTTCTTGAATCTCGAGCGCGCAATGGATAATTTAGGCAATTATGTGTCGGTATTGTAGCAGCGATGTGAAGTCAATGAGGAAAATGTTGTAAAAAATTGACTTAATTTCACTAGGGTTTTCCCTTTTTTGTTCAATCCGTCTATGAGTCCCACTCATGGCACGTATCTTGGTAGATTCAAGCAATAATCTCCAGGGATCTCCGGAGAAACATTGACATTGTGAACATGGTGTTACGAGTTGGAGTCGAACCCGTGACATCTTCTTGCTGTCACCACGTCACGTGAGCTTAGTTTAAAAAAAAATTACCTTCGGACAGTAAAAAGCACAGTCCTTACCGGGCGCTGAACCCTTTGCCTCACGGTTGTGGGACCAACACCCAACCTCTCGGTCATGCGCCACACTGGAAAGCTTATATAGTCGAGAAAATCAAAGCAAACTAGAGAAGAATTGGGGTCTGTGGACGGCGACGAGAGACAAATGAAGGAACTACAAAGAAATAACGAGGAGAGAGAGAATTAAAATAAGATATATATATATATATATATATATATATATATATATATATATATATATATATATATATATATATATAGTGAAAGAATTAACGGGAAGAACGAAATTAAACAAGTAAAGGTAATAAAATAGTGAAGGTAATATGAGTTATAGGCCAGTTTCATAGCACACGGTTTCCAGTAAGTGCTGAGCTGCATAGTCAGTGGTTGAACAGAAACCGCCTGAATAGCGTTGCCTAACTCACTTGTTCAGTAGCCACAGCGTCATCTTCAACTTCCCAGAGCATAAGTCCTAGGATCCTATTTTCTGTTGGCTGGGTGAACCACGGAAGGAATTTTTATTTAAAATTTTGAATAACCAGTGAATTTGTAACTTGTGTGTCTTGATCCTCTGGTTAATTACTTAACATTACACTACCGCATTATACTCACTAAGAAAATTGCATAGAGGATTGACTTCATTGTACTAGAAACATCTGGTAAACGCAGGAAAGAGAAAGAAAGATGTGTTATGAAACAGACATCATTATACCAAACAGTTGTACCCATCGGTATCTTCTGAGGGAGCGAGAGGGAAAGCACTAATGAGGTTTGATCGGAGTATAACGGCTTCGCCTTGTAATCAACATCCAATTGTATTATTTTGTTATATCAAAAGTGTTAGCTGATATAACAATGGGTTAGCCAGAAATAAACTTGTAGACACAAAGGGGCAATGGATTGCAAGGTACAGACTCGAAACCTTTACCTTTTAGGAAAGTAGAACCTTACATTTAGTACTGTGTATTGTTTCACTTTATGAGCCAGTGGTATGATTTTAATTCGTGCGCGCTACTCACCATCTCAGTCCTTATATACCAGGAATGCACGTTCCCTACTCACCATCTCAGTCCTTATATACCAGGAATGCACATTCCCTAGAGTAATATTTGTCCTGCTTCACTAGTGCAGTACGCCAAGACTGATGCCTTGGGTGTGATTGCTGTCGTGGGCAGACAATTTCCTCATGCATGGGCTAGGTGAGAGATGAGGAACAAGTAGAATCATGACTATTGTTTCTGATATGACTGTCACTCTCCGTGAGGTACTCTTTCTATTTGTTTACCCCACACCCCACATTTAGTACTTAGAAGCGACTAATATAGTAGGGGTGGGGGGATTTCTTGTTTTATTCACTGGTTAAAGCAATAAGATTTCATGAAGTTGTCATATCAGGTCTAAAGGGGCAGAAATATGTAAAACAACCGATTGTAAACAAAGCGTTCTGTTTTCTGGTCTATATCTGCAGGAGTTTGAGAAAGAACAATTTAGACGAAGTAAAACTAAGAAACAAGGAAAACAAAACAACGGGTAACTGCTTCAGCTCCTTCTTCAAGTAGTTTCATAAAAAATATATTCAGTCACCTCAAAAGTGATGTGCAAATTACTTTTCATAAAAATATATTCAGAAACCTAAATTGTCATTTACAAAGTACTTTTCATAAAATATAGACCTATTCAGTCACATTAAATGCGATGTGCAAAAGTACTTTTTTAAGGATTCCTATCGTACCAACGTCTGTGGCCGGACATAACCTGAGTAATATCATTTTCTGCATCCTTCATATTGACGAGTCCGCCTGTGTGGCGGTGTGGTACAGAGAGCGTCTGTGACGACCAAGATAGAGGGTTCGGAACCCGCTCCAGGAAATTGGGCATTCGGACCGTTCAAAATGCAATTTGCAAACTACTGAAGTATTTATATTGCCTAGAAAATTGCTGCAGCCATAAAATGTTGGGATGATGGATACATCCTGTGTAGTATATGCGGAATATTATCTTTCAAAGTGAAGTTGAAGTATGTGACCTGGCACCCATTGATTGTGCTTGGATCGGATACAAGAGTTTTGTTAGTTTACACTAACAGAGTAAAGAATGAATTCCAACTTAGTTCGTCTGTTCAGAGAATAATATAAGAAAAGGAGTGAAATAAATGGCAATCGAGTCATCGATCTAAAGTCTGTGAGTTATCGTAAACTCCTAAAAAAGGGTTGAACAAAGAGAGAGAGAGAGAGAGAGAGAGAGAGAGCGAGAGAGAGAGAGCGCGCTAGAGAGCGTAGGAAATGAAAGAAGGTAGGTGAAAGTGTAAGACACCAATGAAAAATGTTGGTGGAATGGTTGGAAATACATGAAGGTAGGTGAGAAGGTGAAACAGAAATACAGGTACGTAGAAAATGGGGCAGAAATGCAAGTACGCGAGAGAGTGGGAAAGAAATGCAGGTATGTGAAAGCTTGGGAAAGAAATGCACGTACGCAATGAAGTGTGAAAGTAATGCCGGTATGGGAGAGAGTGGAACAGAAGTGTTGATCTGTGAGAGAGTAGAAAATTAAGGTATATGAAAGAGTGGGACAGAAATGAAGGTACGTGAAATAATGTGACGTGAGAAAGTGGGACAGAAATGAAGGTACGTGAGATAATGTGACGTGAGAAATTGGGACAGAAATGAAGGTACGTGAGATAATGTGACGTGAGAAAGTGGGACAGAAATGAAGGTACGTGAGATAATGTGACGTGAGAAATTGGGACAGAAATGAAGGTACGTGAGATAATGTGACGTGAGAAAGTGGGACAGAAATGAAGGTACGTGAGATAATGTGACGCGAGAAAGTGGGACAGAAATGAAGGTACGTGAGATAATGTGACGTGAGAAAGTGGGACAGAAATGAAGGTACGTGAGATAATGTGACGTGAGAAAGTGGGACAGAAATGAATGTACGTGAGATAATGTGACGTGAGAAAGTGGGACAGAAATGAAGGTACGTGAGATAATGTGACGTGAGAAAGTGGGACAGAAATGAAGGTACGTTAGAGAGTGGGACAAACATGCAGGCACGTTGGAGAATGTGACAGAAATGTTGGTACATTAGAAGTGGGACATACATTAAAAAATTTACAGAGTGGGAAACAAGTGCATATTGATTAGAGAGTGGTACAAAATAAAACGAAAGAATAGGAAAAGAGATGGCACAAAAAAGAAAGAAAGTTGAAAAGTGTGTTATAGAGACAGAAGGAAATACAAAGCAAAATAATAATTTTAAAATAAATGAAAAATGAACAAGACAGATAAACAATATACACGCACAAAAAGAAATAATTTTAAGAACTGCTTAAAGATGGAATGACTGATGTCACATGCAATGAAGAAAAACATAAGAAAGGAAGGATTATCCAAAGTGCCATCTTTGGCTGTGTTAACACGTTAGGATGCCATCATCAATTACTCCCTGGCCAATTCCAACGACAATTTCCAAAGCTAGATATAAAAGCAAATCCTTCCAAGCCGCAAACAAACGTTTCGACAGCGAGAAGCACCAATTTAGATCTGTTGATGAGAGGCTGATTTTATTTAGTGTCTGTTTCTCGTCTCTTGTGATCGTGTCTCAGCAAAGTTCCTGTCCTTCAAATGGGTAGATTTCTTCAATTGTTTAGTTCCATCTGAGTATTTCATTTCTTTCCTTTCCTCTCGAATTTTGTTTTTAGAGAAAAGTAATACATTGACATATGCCAGGTATGATATAACACTGACATACGCCAAGTATCATATTGCAAAATAATACGGTTGAAAAACATATGGAAAAACAACAAAATAGAAACGAAAGTGCTAATGTTACGAACTTTTATTTTTACGGTTGCAACATACGGCTGTGAAACATGGACCCTAAGTAAAACAGCGGCAAAGAAGATCAACCCCTAGAGCTGAAATGCTACAGAAAGATACTTAGAATATCATGGATGGAAAAAATCAGAAACTCAGATATTATAAACACACTGAATATTCCAGAGTGTTGGTTACTAAACACAATAACAAAAAGAAAACTACGCATGTTTGGTCATATAAAGAGACACACCTGTTTAGAAAGACAAATAATTGAGGGAAGAGTACCTGGGTAGAGGAGAAAGGGCAGACCAAGAAGACGATGGACGGACGACATTAAAGATAACATGAATACATCGCTAGAAAATGCAAGCATAATCGCCCAAGACAGAGAGGGGTTCAGAAAGTTCATTGGGAAGACAACTTTCTGGAAGGAATACGTCACATGACAACAACGCCAAGTATTGTGTAATACTGTCATATGTTATGTATTGTGTAACTGCAACTACATAGGGGTAGGCATGCGGTTGGCTACCAATTCTTTGCAGATCAAAACTACATAATCACATAATCTCTTCGAATCTTTTTCGGCTTTCTGATTCAGTTTTTATTTAGGCCTATATGTTAACTGAAATGCCGATCAGTTGACTTTGCATGAGAACAAAAAATAGTCACGCCAACTGATCGACGAATCAGTAAAATTAAATCTGTTGGGCCAAATCGGAACAGTTATGTTGGTCATGCTTGTAACCAACGATACAACGCATTTCGTTCTCTGACTACATTTTACTAGTGGGAGTATGAGAACAAACGTAGACGTTCAGAGCACGTTTCGTATTAAACAGAACTACAAGTAATAAAGCTATTGCATCATTTTAGACAATTTTGGATGGAGATGATTCCATTTAGAATTGTTAATGTTTGATTATTTTCTTCCCGATGAAAGTTTTCTATTCGAAACGTCTTCATTTCTTCCCCTGTTCTTGTTGTACCCTTTATGTATCTTCATGTAACTTTATCGTTGTATATCTGATGTATTTGGTCCTGATAAAGATGTTCTTTCCGAAACGCTGTGTTTCTTCTAATTTTCTAACTATACCCTAAGTGCACTTCTATGTAGTTTTTTTTTTAAAAATCCGATTTTTTTCTTCTTGATAAACGCTTTCTGATCGAAACGTCGTCTGTCTTGTGTTTGTTTGCTAGTAAATTGTGATTATAGTTGACACAACATTGTTACATTTTCTTTTTTCATCATCATCACCAATCCCATAACCACCCAGGGTCGGAAAGTTGCCACTTAGAGGCATATCAGTACAAACGATCCCATAACCACCCAGGGTCGGAGGGTTGCCACTTAGAGGCATATCAGTACAAACAATCCCATAACCACCCAGGGTCGGAGGGTTGCCACTTAGAGGCATATCAATACAAACAATCCCATAACCACTCAGGGTCGGAGGGTTGCCACTTAGAGACATATCAGTACAAACAATCCCATAAAAACTCAGGGTCGGAGGGTTGCCACTTAGAGGCATATCAGCACAAACAATCCAACCGCCTTGTTTATTTGTGAAGAAACTTAATCCTGTCCAGTCTTGATATTATCAATTCATACTTTTCTCTGGCCTTAATATTTGCTTCCACCATTAGCTGACCATTGTATGACAGTCTTGGAAAGGGAATCGTGCCTCAACAAGTACCAAAATCACGCAAGTTTGTGACATGTACCCATTGCTAGATTTTCTTTTCTTTTATACCCGCCTTGACAAAATTTACTTGAAATTTCCCAACTCGAAAAATTCGTGATGGTTTGGGGGGGGGGGGATCTACGATGGAAGTTCTGGAAGTGCTATGCCGATGTCGTTAGAAGATATCAAAAGGGTTCAGCTGGAGAATATGAAAGAAGATATGAACAAAAACCAAGAAGAACACACGGCGAGGGCAAGCGTAAGAAACAACTACGGAATTTGAATACTCTAGAGAAAGGGTAGGTAAGTAGGTAAGATTTAGAACAACAAATGAGTGTGGCTACATAAATCTTATATAAGTTAGAACGTTGGTCTTACATTTGTGAGATCCAGTACCCAGTAACGACTGACTTTTTTTTTCTGTTGGAGGATTAAAATAAAAAAAGCTCACCCATGTACACGACGTGGCGACAGCAGATGCATGTGGCCTTTATCACACAGCTACACGTAACACACCTCGGGAAACATGCAGTATTTACCGTCTTTATTGCGATAACATTCTATGAGTAGATTAGGAATATCCGTAGTTAGATGGGAAGAGAATATTGGGCAGTCATTTAGGGACTGGTGATTGACGTGGGAACAATTCAGGAAGATAATAGTGGATAGAATAGTCTGGCACTCTCAAACCACCACACCTCATGGAAGTGAAGGAGAGACTTAAATAAGTAAGAAAGATTAGGAGAGAGTGAATGCCGTTGAACTCTATGGTGAATAAGATTTCAGATCGATAATGATTACTTCATTAGATTTCTAATAAAACAAGTAACAGAGTTCACATATCTCGGTAGTATTTTTTACAGAAAATGGAAGCCTCGATAGAGAGATAGAGATGAGATGTCAAAAGGCAAATGCAGTAATATACCAACTGTCACCACTACTTCTTCACCCCAAGATCGAGACGGAAGTTAAGAGACAAATGATCTACAGTATATTCTTACCAACACTGTGTTACCAGTGCCAAACCTGGTCTCTCTCATTTTCACATTACAGAAAGATAGTGACATGTGAGATGAAATGCTTGAGAAAAGCTGCCGGGGTTCCCAGGCTTGATAGATTGCGAAATGAATATATCAGGAAAAGAATAGGTATAATATCTTGTACATATTACATAGAGAGAGAACAGATCAAGTGGTTTGGCCACATTATGAGAATGCATCACGAAAAGTTAACACGCATATAACCAAATGAGATCAGGGTACAAAGCCAGAGGAAGACCACTGAAAAGATGGACAGAAAACGTCAGGGACATCCTGCACAGACACAGTCATAGCACAGCCGAGGCCACACATCTGGTGATAGAACGCAAGCTCGAGCTCCAATCACCCCTACGCTTAACGGCAAGAGTGGATCACAAACCATCTGGGAAAAGACAATAGACAATGATTACTTCGTAAATCAAAACAATCCTACGTCCTTGACCTGTCGGGGCCGAAAGGGGAGCAAAGAATATCACTATTACTTAGGTTCCATACATGTCTTAGAGGAAGACTAATGATGCTATGGAGTGATGTTGGCTGTCCCATCCTATATATGTCAAAAGTGACACAGTAGCCATGCTGAATTCGAATGTGTCTGGTTGAAATGCGCAGATATCGCAGCGAAGTTGTAAACATGACACAACACATTTCTTACTTAGTACATCCTGCTAATATGCACATGTTTGGTACAGTTTGAAAATTTTTTTTGGTCACGACTCACTTTATGAAACTATTTTTCAAGGAACAGTCGAGAGTGTAAGGTGAAAATGTGCACAAAGAACATCATGGATTGCTAACAACAAGGAATAGTCTTAACATGATTTGTTTAAATCGGCCTAATGGCTGAGGACAGAGGTGTTTGGGGGGTTTAATTCTGCTCACCACGTTCCTGAAGGGTTATACAATTTATTATTATTACTATTTGTCCACCCTCCAAAAAAAAATCAAAAAAAAAAAAAAAAAGCGAAGTAGAGAGCTTATTTTTTACCGAAATCTCCCCCTCTCGTATAACAAAGACTTCTAAAAATACGCTATGTCGTGTTTTAATCAAACTCCTTCATCGATTACATATTTGTTGATCTCATGATGTAACGGACGACTTGTTAGCGTCTTTTGATGTTTCAGCATCTCTCCAATATTTTTCTCCGCTGATCAATCATTTGACAGATCAAAATCATGTATCAATTTCCAGTTTATTTCCGTCAGAAAAATGATAATACTCGCCCGATAACTGAATCGAATCAATGACTAATCAGTACAGGGACTCCTAAAATATTGCTGTTACCGGAAGAAAGACTTAAGAATAGCAACACGGTTTATCTTCAATACATGTTGTTACTAAGAAGGTTTTGGGATGGAGTTAGCAGACCCATTCCGTATAGGGTAAAAGTGGCCGAATAGCCATGCTGATCGTGGGCATCTAAGGATATCTAAGGCGGCAAGACGCTAATATCGCTGTCTGGCTGTAAACCATGACAACGCATCGCGTAAGCCCGAACTACATCCTGCTGATTTGCAGGACTTTGAGTACGAAAAGAAGGAGAAAAAGAAAACCGGGAGTCCCAAGTGTACTCAGTACCTTTCAACAAAGTTGTGTTCAGTAATTGAGCACTACACAATAACTTCGGAGACTATTGCAAATATTCCCCACCATTAAAGTATGGGCATTAAAATTTGATCTTAGTCGCCGGATTTCCCAGGAAGTAGAGATTGTCTACTCTTATTCAATTCACTCCAATTGAGTATCATCATCATGTATCATCATCATGTATCATCATCATGTATCATCATCATGTATCATCATCATGTATCATCATCAGCTGGATGGATTAGACGATTATTGATCACTACAGCATTCTATCCGCTGTATTGTGTAGCAGCTCTAGCTGCCGACTTTCTACTATGCCATGACAGCAAATTAGAAGGTATCTTTTCTCTTTGCCATCCTCTGACTCTTTTCCCGTCAATTGTTGCCGTTGTTACATTGTAATCCGAACTTCATTGTCTGACAAATGTCGTCAATAAATATGAACTGTTTCTTTCTAATATTGATAAGTAACTTCCTTTTGGTATCAATCTCCTTTTAGTGTCAATCTCCTATTGGTGTCAATCTCCCCTAGTGCATCTTCATTTCCTTGCTGTCCATGGAATTCTCAGTATTTTTCCGAGGAATAACATCTCTGTAGGTTCTAGTGTCTTATTTATTTATTTATTTTCCATGATTTGCTTCCACATCATAAAAGTGACTTTATGTAGCACTGAAAGAATATTTTCTTTAATTCTAATAGATAGAGAAATGTTGCACATGATGACATTGTGGCAAATGCAGCTTCTGTTTGTTCTTTTATAGTTCGTATTACAGATGTGAGGAGCTCGGTAGCCTAGTGGATAGTGAACTTGCTTACTATCATCTGGTTACAGCGTGTCAGGTTCGAAACCACGTTCGGACATTAAAAAAAATCCGGGTTGTGATTTCTCACTTGACACGACCACTCCTCCAGTCGACTCAGCTGTAAATGAGTACTTGACGCATGAGTTAGGGAAGGTAAAAAAAAACAGCAAGGAAGGGAATTGGCCACCCCACCTAATAGTTGCTGCGGCTTAGTACATGAAGAGTTATCTTCATCCCCGACGGCAGATGCCATGGGACCTACTTTTACCTTTACCTTATTATAGATGTACTTTTTTTCCATCTGATGATATCAGGTCTTCGAGTATAGATAGTTCCTTTCGGGCAAAAGATGCCGCATACGGCAGATATAGATAGAAAAGTGCTATCATTTCTTCCAATGTTGAAATTATCGCTACAAGTTGATGTATTTCTTTATGTATTTGTTTATGTTTTCTGGCGATGGCCGTCGTGTGTGCTGAGTATATTGTGGAATTTGTCGCCTCTTTTATTTCGATGGTCCATCGCTCTTGTGGTCGGCTTCTAGGTCTGCTGTCACTGTATCTGTGTAGCATAGCTTGCTGGGGTATGCTGTCTGATGGTAGTCTGCTGATGTGTGCAAATCATTTGATCTGTTGTCTCTATCTCTATCTTTTCGCTAAACCCTTTATTGTCTTTCAGCGTCAGGGGTCTGACGGCCATTTGATCTGTTGTTTCAATATATTCCAATATAGTTAGGGTGATGTCGGATCTTTCACATATGTCCTCATACCTTACACTGTCTCTTAGCGACATTCCTAGGATTCTGTGTAAGCATGCTATTTCAGCTGTAACAAGTTTACATTTGTTTTGTGCTGTTGTTATCCATGTTTGAAATTTGTAGCACAGCTTTGGCATAATAATAGTTTTGAATAGTGTTATTTTTGTGTTTAAATCTACATTTTTGTTTCTGAAGATTGGTGTCATTTCTCCTAGACACAACAGACAGAACAAGAGATGACGTGACCAGTCTCTAATATCAATCTATAATACCAATCTCTAAAACCAATCTCTAATATCAATCTATAATACCAATATCTCATACAAATCTCTAGTATCAATCTCTCATAGCAATCTCTAGTACCAATCTCTCATTCCAATCTCTAGTATCAATCTCTCATAGCAATCTCTAGTACCAATCTCTCATTCCAATCTCTAGTATCAATCTCTCATACCAATCTCTAGTACCAATCTCTCATACCAATCTCTAGTATCAATCTCTCATATCAATCTCTAGTACCAATCTATAGTATCAATCTCTCATACCAATCTCTAGTATCAATCTCTCATAGCAATCTCTAGTACCAATCTCTCATAGCAATCTCTAGTACCAATCTCTCATATCAATCTCTAGTACCAATCTCTCATTCCAATCTCTAGTATCAATCTCTCATAGCAATCTCTAGTACCAATCTCTCATTCCAATCTCTAGTATCAATCTCTCATACCAATCTCTAGTACCAATCTCTCATACCAATCTCTAGTATCAATCTCTCATACCAATCTCTAGTACCAATCTATAGTATCAATCTCTCATACCAATCTCTAGTATCAATCTCTCATACCAATCTCTAGTATCAATCTCTCATACCAATCTCTAGTATCAATCTCTCATACCAATCTCTAGTATCAATCTCTCATACCAATCTCTAGTATCAATCTCTCATACTATTACATTCTCTCTTCTTAAAAAATTAGCATGCCTTCCTTTTTACACAAGTCAGAGAAAGTAAAAACTGAAATGGTAAAAACATAAAACTGAAAGAAACAGTATACTCTTACTTGCATTAATCGCTTCCACCTAAACGTTTTTCTTAGAATCCTGTGGGAATTTCCATAAAGAAGTCTATCACAGTCTGAAAGTCAACCCACATAGTTCACTGAACACAATTGAAAATAGACCAGTTTAAATAATACAATATTTAAGATTGTCTTGATAGCTTTTATTTCACTATAGAATCAGCACAACGTGATGTAGCGATCTGGAAGAATAGGTTGATGTCCTGAAGACAGGCTAATGTTCTTGTAAGTCTCCAGTGAGATCGTCATAGGGTAGAGTTATTGTTCTTGTTTGGGATCAAATTGTGGTATGCTTGCATGTTTTATGTGATGTTATGCCTGGATAGTGTGGCATTCTTTCATGTTTTATGTGATGTTATGCCTGGATAGTGTGGCATTCTTTCATGTTTTATGTGATGTTATGCCTGGATAGTGTGGCATTCTTTCATGTTTTGTGTGATGTTATGCTTGGATAGTGTGGCATTCTTTCATGTTTTGTGTGATGTTATGCCTGGATAGTGTGGCATGCTTTCATGTTTTGTGTGATGTTATGCCTGGATAGTGTGGCATGCTTTCATGTTTTGTGCGATGTTATGCATGGATAGTGTGACATGCTTTTATGTTTTGTGCGGTGCTACGCCTGGATAGTGTGGTATGCTTGCATCTATTGTGTGATGTTATGCCTGGATAGTGTGGCATGCTTTGATGCTTTGTGTAGTGCTACGCCTGGATAGTGTGACATGCTTTGATGCTTTGTGTGGTGCTACGCCTGGATAGTGTGGCATGCTTTGATGCTTTGTGTGGTGCTACGCCTGGATAGAGTAGGATAGATCATGGATACTTAGAATCAACAATATGCAACTGCAGCGGTTCAGAATATTTTTTAAAGTCTTCGCGGACAATACGACGACAGTTTCAGAACCGCTGTTCTACAGTCTGGTCATATATTTATGTAGCTAATTGTGTTAAGTTTTGTTTGTACTTGTATGACTGTACGTATGTGTGTTAAGTTTTGTTTGTACTTGTATGACTGTACGTATGTGTGTTAAGTTTTGTTTGTACTTGTATGACTGTACGTATGTGTGTTAAGTTCTGTTTGTACTTCTATGACTGTACGTATGTGTGTTAAGTTCTGTTTGTACTTGTATGACTGTACTTATGTGTGTTAAGTTCTGTTTGTACTTGTATGACTGTACTTATGTGTGTTAAGTTCTGTTTGTACTTGTATGACTGTACTTATGTGTGTTAAGTTCTGTTTGTACTTGTATGACTGTACTTATGTGTGTTAAGTTCTGTTTGCACTTGTATGACTGTACTTATGTGTGTTAAGTTCTGTTTGTACTTGTATGACTGTACTTATGTGTGTTAAGTTCTGTTTGTATTTGTATGACTGTACGTATGTGTGTTAGCGCACTGGCTTCGCATATGAATGGTCCTGGGTTCATTCCCCAGCTGAGGCGGAAATGTTTTCAGATCGCAACGGCTCCCAGGTCAACCCAGCCTTAAATGGGTACCGGATTAATCCGGGAAGTAAAGACTGCGAGGGAGAGGAGATGGCTACCGCCCTCATTTGCAGAGCCTGTGAAATGTGAGATCGCTAACATCTCACACCCCTACGGCATTAATAAATGCTATGGGTTACTTTACTACTACGTATGTGTGTTACGTTCTGTTTGTACTTGTATGACTGTACTTATGTGTGTTTAGTTTTGTTTGTACTTGTATGACTGTACTTATGTGTGTAAAGTTCTCTTTGTACTTGTATGACTGTACCTATGTGTGTAAAGTTCTTTTTGTACTTGTATGACTGTACAAATGTGTGTTAAGTTTTGTTTGTACTTGTATGACTGTACTTATGTGTGTTAAGTTCTGTTTGTACTGTATGACTATTCATTTGTGTAGGATGATTACGTTTATACATGTTTGACTGTACCTGTGGCCGGCCAATCTAACAAAATCTCTTGTAGCAAGCGACGTTGTGAATAAGGAGCTGATCTCAGAGTATGTAAGAGAGACCATAATTATGACATAAGATGGTGCACCAAGTCTCGATGTAATACGTTAATGCATCCTGAAAGATATTGCAGACGACCGGCTTAAGACAACTGTCGATGATTTAAACACGTCTTAAAGCAGGAGGGGTTCCAGAAGAGGGGTTTAATATCTACCTTCTCCCCCTGGTAACGCCTTTCAAAGACACTAGCGACATCAAAAGTTATCGTATCATCACCCTACAAAATGTTATTACACGCAATACTGCCTCTGATGTACTGATTCGATGTTTGAATGACTTATTGGCAGCAACTGCTACCTTGTATGGACACCAACTGTCAGCACAAAACTTATTCATCGGAGAAGCAATCGCTAGAAGACTGGCCTTCGATTTGGAAAATAGAGGTTTACTTCCTCACACTTTAGGTGCATATAGACCGGGGAGAGACACGATCATAAATGTGGCAATCCTCGACTACGACATCTACGAGGGCTTTCAGGCCTAGGAAGAAACATTGATCGCCACGATCGACCTGGAGGATGCATATAACAGTCACCTTCGGTCATCTCGTACATTGACTAAGTGAACTCAGCATAAACTCATGGATAATTCGATAGATAGCAATGGTGCCGATATCCAGACCTGTTGTTTTGAAATTCTGATCCTGGACGTCAGAGATCAGAACTATAGCACCAGGATTGTCACAGGGATCGCCACTATCACCTGTGCTCTTTAACGTCTACACATGCAAAATAGCGCAGCTTCAGGAAGCTGGATTCGGGCAGAATACTAACATATGCGGATGACCTCTTTAAGCATGACAGAAGCAGAAGAGAAATTATTGATTGCTTTCAGATTAATCTAGAATATTTTTCGCGCTTGTGAACTCATTAATGGCACATAGAGGCAGTCATTAATCCCACCAAGGCAATGATTGTCTGGTTCTCACTGAACAGCAACATAGTCACATACACAGTACCAGCAGCCGCCTGCATGAGCATCAATATTGACAGGGAGCAGACTATGAAATATCTAGGTATCACTTTTGATAGAAATCCATCTTTTGCGAAACATGTGGACAATGTCATTCAGAAAGCTGGGAAGGGTGTCAGTGCAGTCAAAATCATGGCATCTGCAGAGATGCCGCAACGAACATTTTCAGATGATGCCGACAGGGGTATTATTTGTGTTTGACTATGGTCTAGGTTTCCTTATACTGTCTCAAACACAGGTGGATAAACTGGACAGACTACAAAACTAAGACATGAGAACTGTCCTAGGATGCACAAGAGATACACCTATCGTTGAAATTAGGTTTACCCTAGACCTAACGAGTATCAAAGCAAGACATAAAATAGCCCGGGTTAAACAATACTTCAAAGTCGCCAGCAATGATCTTCATCTCTTACACGAATCTCTAGACAACACGAAACTAAGGCGTATCAAGAGAGGAAGGTCTTGGATGACAGAAATAGAAAATACCCTACTCAGAGTTTGTGAGCTGGAGGAAGTGGGAGGATGCTGAGAATGGGTGGCATTTAGCAAAGATAGAAAGTTATTGACAACAGTTGTGATACAGCCGAAACGAGAGTGCTGCGGCTGGGATGCCAACAGAACAAAAGGAATGAACCATCCTGCAGCATTTGAAACCACACGATAAAATAATTTTCACAGACTGTTCAGTAACACAAGAAACAAAATTGTGTGGTTGGGGTTTCGTGGCCTACCAAAATAGCAAAACATTAGCTGAGAAGTCAGCTGCGTACCCCACTACAACATCGAGTATGAGAATGGACATAGACGCAGCGACAACAGTTCTCACTTGGCAGGTGACGCAATCACCAACAGACTCAGTAATTCTATCGGACTCTCAAAGTATGCTGCGCAAGATAGAAAAGTGAATGATTAGAACTGAATGGGTCATTCTGCTCAACATCGCGCAGAGCATTACATGGATCTACTGTCCAGATCATGCTGGGGTCAGGGGAACGAAAGAGCTGATGTGTTGGCTGGTAAAGGCTTGGTGAATGAGACTGAGATCAGAAGAAGAGACATCATTGAATTCATTAGAGAAATCATGGATACTCTACGAAAAGACGAGAATAAACAAGACAATGTACACATTCAGATAATGGTAGAAATGGGACTAGAGGCGACGGAAGAAAGTGCACGCTATCCGGAAAGACCAGAAGAACGCGCAATCAACAACTGACAGGGGCACTGAGCTTATACACTTTTAGATGGCTGACGGAGCGGCAAGCAAAGAATATATGGGAATGTCCCAGTGCTGTGACGCTTTTTCCTATTCAAGAATGAAGACCGCAACTATGTGTGTGGGGTTGTACTATTTGTACACGTATACCTTTTCTATGTGTGTGTGATCATTCTATTTATACATGTATAATTTTACCTATGCATATAAGGTAGTTACGTTTGTACATATATGAATGCACATATGTATATAGATTGGTTATGTTTGTACATGTAGCATACTTACGTGTGTGCGGTGGTTATGTTTGTACATGTAGCATACTTACGTGTGTGTGGGTGGTTATGTTTGTACATGTAGCATACTTACGTGTGTGCGGTGGTTATGTTTGTACATGTAGCATACTTACGTGTGTGTGGGTGGTTATGTTTGTACATGTAGCATACTTACGTGTGTGTGGCTGGTTATGTTTGTACATGTAGCATACTTACGTGTGTGTGGGTGGTTATGTTTGTACATGTAGCATACTTACGTGTGTGCGGTGGTTATGTTTGTACATGTAGCATACTTACGAGTGTGCGGTGGTTATGTTTGTACATGTACCATACTTACGTGTGTGCGGTGGTTATGTTTGTACATGTAGCATACTTACGTGTGTGCGGTGGTTATGTTTGTACATGTAGCATACTTACGTGTGTGTGCGGTGGTTATGTTTGTACATGTAGCATACTTACGTGTGTGCGGTGGTTATGTTTGTACATGTAGCATACTTACGTGTGTGCGGTGGTTATGTTTGTACATGTAGCATACTTACGTGTGTGCGGTGGTTATGTTTGTACATGTAGCATACTTACGTGTGTGCGGTGTTTATGTTTGTACATGTAGCATACTTACGTGTGTGCAGTGGTTATGTTTGTACATGTAGCATACTTACGTGTGTGCGGTGTTTATGTTTGTACATGTAGCATACTTACGTGTGTGCGGTGGTTATGTTTGTACATGTGTGAACTATGTACTTATGTGTGTAAATCTACTTGTTGTACATGCATACTTGTTGATTCTCACTTGGATTCAAAATGAGAAATTAAAGCACAGAAGTTTACATAAAATATTCGTACCTGTTACATCCATGCGGCACCTATCGCCAGTCATATCCATGTGGCACCTACCGCCAGTCACATCTATGCGGCACCTACCGCCAGCCACATCCATGCGGCACCTATAGCTAGCCACATCTATGTAGCACCTACCGCCAGCCACATCCATGTGGCACCTACCGCCAGTCACATCCATGTGGCACCTACCGCCAGTCACATCCATGTGGCTCCTACCGACAGTCACATCCATGCGGTACCTACCGCCAGTCACATCCATGTGGCACCTACCGCCAGTCACATCCATGTGGCTCCTACCGACAGTCACATCCATGCGGTACCTACCGCCAGTCACATCCATGTGGCACCTACCGCCAGTCACATCCATGTGGAACCTATCGCCAGTCACACCCATGTGGAACCTATCGCCAGTCACACCCATGTGGAACCTATCGCCAGTCACATCCATGTGGAACCTACCGCCAGTCACACCCATGCGACACCTACCGCTAGTCACATCCATGTGGCACCTACCGCCAGTCACATCCATGCGGCACCTACCACCAGTCACATCCATGCGGCACCTACCACCAGTCACACCCATGTGGAACCTATCGCCAGTCACATCCATGTGGCTCCTACCGCCAGTCACACCCATGCGACACCTACCGCCAGTCACACCCATGTGGAACCTATCGCCAGTCACACCCATGTGGAACCTATCGCCAGTCACACCCATGTGGAACCTACCGCCAGTCACACCCATTCGACACCTACCGCTAGTCACATCCATGTGGCACCTACCGCCAGTCACATCCATGCGGCACCTACCACCATTCACATCCATGCGGCACCTACCACTAAACGCACTACGGAAATTTATTATGATGGAATGAAAGCCACATTTTAGAAGAAAAACTGTCTTCAATAGATAGACGGCGTTATCATTTGGTTATATCAGAACACATACTATTAATAGTATGTATGTGGACAACATAACATTCATGGCAACCTGTTCTGTGTGTACTTATTTTTTGTACTTGTTGAGCTTATCTTTGATAGTGGGTTAGGCAATAAAATCTTCTTTTAAATAAAAACGAGACACGAACCTTTCAACAATACACGAGTTCAACTTGGCTATATCATGACAAATAACCATTTCCTATGTGTGTATTTCATGTGCTCCATCGTGTTTTTACGTTCGTCTCTCTTTACGTGCTATATTATAGCTGTTTACTTGCGTCTTCTACATATAATCCAGCGCATATAATTTCAACATGATTACTTTTCGAAGAATTATTTTCATTTTTCTAGAAAATGCTTCGATTTTCTGTTTAAAAAAATGACGATCTCTATTTCAGCAGAATGTACACATATCCCAAGATGCATTTTTTATTATGAAGTTGCATATTCCTTTTATAACCTTATAAATAACGTTGTAAACTGAAATAAATTGTGTCCCTTGCCTCCTAAGGGACATAATAGTTAGACTTAATATATATAGTTTATTTCTTGTTTCTAAGGGACATAATTATTCTTCTCTGCAGTTTTTTTTTTTTTTTTGGTTCATTATATCCGTTATGATGAAATAGCGAAAACTTCTACCAAAGAGATTAATAATAATATCGTGTGTTATGCCGACTGACATGAACGGTCATGGAATATTACAACTATATATTTACACCATGAACTTACAAAAAAAAAACCCCGTTAATTAAGCTTTGGTCGTTGATTAATTTACAATTAATATTAATCTAGGGGTATTTATTATTTATATAATTGATGGGGTCTTTGTTACCTCTAATATTTTATGGTAGTGTGTCCTGATATAACCTAATTGGACTTTGTCCGCTGGTTGAAAGGGGCACGCCTCTCCAAAAGAGAGGCAAACTCATTAACTACCTACCTACCTAGGGGTATTGATTATCTCTAATATTTTATGGTAGTGCGTCCGTCCTGACATAACCTAATTGAACTTTGCTGTACGCTTGTTAAAGAGAGATAAACTCAATAACTACCCATTTACTCGCCCTGCATTTTAAGATCTTCTTCTTCTGCGTTCGTTCTCAAACTCCTGCAGATTAGCAGGATGTAGTCCGGAGAACGGAATGCGTTGTGTCATGGATTACAGCATTGCTGCGATATCTGCGCCGTTCGGTCTGGCACATCCGACTTCAGCATGTCTTTGGGTCACTGACCCTATATGGGATAGGACAGCCAACTCCATCCCATAACCTCCTAAGTCGCCTTTTACGGCATGCGTGGAAGGTGAACAGTGTTGCTATTCTTTGCTCCCCTTTCGGGCGCCTCCAACACAAGGTCGGCATTTTGAGATATCAGGCCACTTCGCAGATATAGAGATGGTTCGATATAACTTACATAGAATCAGTTCTTTAGTTCAAAGGATCGGGCCTTAGCAAGAGGCTTTAATCTATGTAGATGAAAAAGTAGATGTGAAATAACATGCATGCAATACCATTCATCGGTGTATCAGAAGGCAGCAGAAAGAGTTTGAATTAGATGAGTTCTGCTACCACCGATTCGCCTCGCAAACTGAGTTAACAGGTTTTCCGTATTCTGCCATCCTGCATCCCTACACAAAATTTAGTCAATTCTTCCAACGTGTATATTCTCACATTACTATGCATACAGAAATGGCGATCTACACACAGAGATAACAACAACAACAACAACACACACACACACACACACACACACACTACAGAAGCATGTACATTTCTCGAGGACTACAAACATTGAACACTATTACCTACCCTTAGGCATCAGTAATACAAGGACAATTAGGTATACTTGTAAACATACGACATAAACAGAAACAACTTGCTTCAGATATACCATGGGTCTGAGATTAGCATGAGAGTCAGATTAGCGTGAGAGTCAAATTAGCCTGAAAGTCAGATTAGCTTGGACGTCGGATTAGCGTGGGAGTCAAATGAGCCTGAGAATCAGATTAGCGTGGAAATAAGATTAGTGTGGGAATCAGATTAGCGTGGGAATCAGATTAGCGTGGGAATCAGATTAGCGTGGGAATCAGATTAGCGTGGGAGTCAGATTAGCGTGCGAATCAGATTAGCGTGGGAATCAGATTAGCGTGGGAGTCAGATTAGCCTGAGAATCAGATTAGCGTGGGAATCAGATTAGTGTGAGAGTCAGGATAGCGTGTGAGTCAGATTAGCGTGGGAGTCAGATAACGTGAGAGTCAGGTTGGCGTGAGAGTCATATAAGCCCGAGGGTCATATTACCGTGACAGTCAGATTAATGTGAGTCAGAATAGCGTGCCGAATAGAGAAACTAGATTTCCACTAAGTATCTTTACCAGATGTCGTGTCGACTGGGCTAGGCGAACATGAATCTCCACTACTCTCTGTTTCTAATATACCTATATATTGTATTATGATAACTCTGTGCATTACCACGATGTTAAACTAATATTTTCTTACGCTGTTGTCCTCGATCACTTTTGCCTTCAATTTTTGCTTGTTGTAACTATATTCTTTAGATCTTCCAGTGGTGTTTGATTGTTCATCATCATCAAGTGCTGCCTCCACAACGAAGGTTGGCTGCAACAGATATCCAACATACCCTGTCTCTTGTTTTGGTGATGCAATCTGCTAGACTGTAACTTGTCCATCTTGTGATGGTACTCTCCCACTTGTATCACTGTCTACCTCCTGCTCGCTTCCCTTTGACTTTACCCTCAAATAAGGTCTTTAATAAGGTTTCATCTCTTTTAAAGTGTCTAAAATATTTTATTTGCCTGATCTTTATTTCTCTTCGTAATCCTGTCTTCATATTAAGTGTTTTTAGCACCTCTTTATTTGTTTTATTCTCTTTCCATGATGTTCTTCCTATTCTCCTATATACCCACATCTCAAAGGCATCAATTATGTCTTCTATTTGTTTATTTAGTGTCCATGTTTCTGATCTATATATTAATATAGAATGGTTTGTGCCATTGTGTCATGGTTTGTGAGCATTTTATAGTTTTCATTTTTAACGTGGATGTAATTTGTTTAGATGTTACTATTTTCCTCATGTCATTGAATGTACTTTTAGCCATTCCTATTCTCCTTTTAACTTCTGTTTCACATCTGCCATCATTTGTGACTATGTGTCCAAGATATTGATAATGTTTTACTTGTTGTAGTTTCTCTCCCTGTATGTTTATGTTTACCTCCGGTTCTTCTGTATCCTTGCTGATTATCATGGTTTTTGGTTTTTGGATATTTATATCCAGTCCATATTAATTACTTGATTTATCGTCTTGATCTATTTGTCTTTGTAGTTCATGTTCACTTTCTGCTAAAAGAACAGTGTCATCTGCATATTTCAGGTTTATTATTTTCCCACTGATCTTGAGTCCTGGCATTTCTTCTATATTTTTAAAGATATTCTCTGTGTAGATATTTGTGATGAAGTGATTTAATGTCATGGAGGGCATTATTTCAAACGCATTCATCGCTCAAACATCACCCCTGAAGAATCTCGCGCCTTGGCACATCATCGTCGCTGTGATGATATTGTCATCAAACCAGCAGATAAGGGTGGGGCCGTTGTTGTGTGGCGTAACGACCTTTACCTCCAGGGCCACCAACAACTCTCCAATCATTCTTTTCACATTGCACGCATATCTGATTCGACTGTAACTAACCAATGGATTGTTAACAACATTGTGAAAACTCTTATCCTTAACAACCACCTTCCTACCACTGCCAAGTTTCTTTGCATCGATCAAAGCTGTTTAGGCAATTTCTTTTTTCCTGTGGCCACACACTTCAACGGCGATGGTCATCATGGTGCTTTTGATATTCAGGTCACCGTCATCAGATCTTGCATCGCCGATGATAGATCTAGGTACGCTCTAGAAAATCGTCTCATTTTTGAATTGGGTACACTCAAGCCTTTTGGACTCAATTCCGACCACTCTTATGTCTAGTCCTGGGATGGTGTGGTCTTTGTCTTTATTCTTTGTGTTCCGTCATTTACTCATCTTTCTGTACGTTTCGTGTCCACATATATTTACGTTTTTATGTACTTTCTGACCTTCCGGCATCTCATTTCCATATTTCCGATGGATACGTATGTTGGTTGTCATAATTTTTCCATTCGTCGACTTTTGATGTTTTGTTTGTGTCTTGTTAAAGACATTTTGGTTGAAACGTTCAATATGATTTGTGTAATGTAATTCGAATGATTTCTTGTGTGCGCATAATTACCTACTAGTTTTAGTTATAGTCTGTCGTGTCTCATTGAAGAGATATATAAACCTGTGTTTTACGTAAGTCTAATTGTTGTTACGATTCACGCAGTTATCATGTATTGATTGTCTTACCCTAACAACTGAGTTTCCCTGGATACTGGACGGATATGTAACATATACATTCGTCAATAGTCAGCAAGCAATGTCATATACAGAGCAGCATGCTTCAAGTGTTATCTGTTAAGTAGTACATGATAATAATGAAGTAATTTATGTAGCTTTGAACAGGTAGCTCTTAACAGCCCATAGTCTTCCAGATAAAAGGCATAGGCCATCCTCTGTTGAGTAACTGAGATCACTTTATGGATGCATGTTAAGTCTACGAATGGAGGCATTTCAGTGCAGCAGTATTACAGTATCATCATGTGCTGCTAGGAATACAGCAGATACGTTTAAGTCAACCTGTACAACTTTCTTCCATCAGATTTATTTTTCCCATCTTCTTCTTCTTCTGCGTTCGTTTTCAAACTCCTGCAGATTAGCAGGATGTAGTCCGGAGAACGTAATGCGTTGTGTCATGGTTTACAGCATTGCTGAGATATCTGCGCCTTTCGGCCTGACACATCCGACTTCAGCATGGCTTTGGGTCACTGACCCTATTTGAGATGGGACAGCCAACTCCATCCCACAACCTCCTTAGTCGCCTTTTATGACATGCGTGGAAGGTCAACAGTGTTGCTATTCTTTGCTCCCCTTTCGGGCCCCGGCAACACACGGGCGATTGACCCATCTGAAAATGCAATACATGTAATATTTCTCACCACATAGGAGTCTGTCACAAAATAAAGGTGTAATGTTCGCTGGGCCCCGACAAAGGTGCAGTATTATCTGGCCTGCATATGTCGGTCATCTATGGGGAACAGAGTAAGAAATAAATGCAAGACATGCAGTGATAATACATTTTTCACAGTTGACAGGTTGTCAGCACATCTCTCCAACTTTCCTTAGTCGCCTCCTACGACATTTCTGAAGAGAAAAGACAGTGTCTCTATTATTTGCTCCCTAAATTCAAAGTCCTTGACACTGCTGCTACATAGACGAACACCAATACATCAAAATAGGCATATATATATTATAAAAAGCAATGCACGAGTATATATATATATACATATATATATATATTGTATATATATATATATATATATATATATATATATATATATATATATATAAACAAAATTGTATTTTAAAATTGGTGGGTAATAAATGAAAATAATCATCAATTTAATTCCGAACCGATCCCTAGGGTGTAACTATAGCCGCACAGAACTGTCTAGCTCATCTATGAACATTTACTGTCAAGCATGCTTCCGAGACAAGCCAATGTAAATTAATAAATAGACACACACTTGGTGGATCGATACCATTACATAACGAACTTACCAGCGAAATATTCAATAAAACTAGAAAAATAATAGACTTGATAATGAATACTATGAATAATTCATTTCTGATTTGTTGAAAAGTTCGCTCATAATCAACGAAACTAAACGTCAAGCAAACATTGACGATGATAATAACGATAGGTTGACTTTTATCATTTCGGAAAGTGTGATGCACATTTTTAACTTCACATTTACTCTCTCTATTTACTTTTCACCTACTACTACGATCGTTCCCAAACTCCTACAGATCAGTAGATGTAGCCCGAGAACAATATGCGTTGTTTTGTGGTTTACAACTGTGGTGCGATATCTGCACGTTTCGGCATGACACATCCGACTTCAGCTTGGCTTCTGGGACACCGTGACCCTATATTGGATGTGATCGCCAATTCCGATCCCAGAATCACCTTAGTCTTCTCCTACAGCATTCATGGAAGGTAAACAGTATTTCATTCTGTGCTCCTTTTCGGACAACGCACTGGCAGCTGATGATGATATTTGCTTTCGGTTAAAAGTTTATATCAGAAAATAGCACAGATAATTGATTAAAAACACGTTTCATCATCACCAGTTTCCGTCTCCACATCGAAGGATAACAACATCCTGTCTCTTTCCTAGGTGGCGCCTTATGTTAGAGTGTAGTCTGTTCATTTCATGATGTTTCTCTCCTTGTATGGACACCTGATCACAACTTCTCGACTTTTCCTTGAAGTAATGCCCCCAACAAGATATCAGGGCTTTTACTATATCCAAAATATTGTGTTTGTTTGATTTGTATATCCTTTAAATAGCATTTTCATACAAAGTGTTGTCATAGCCTATTTCTTTGTTTTCTTTTCGACCATTCAAGTTCTCAACATTCTTCTATATATCCATATCTGGTTGGTTGGTTGGTTGCTGATCCAGCGACCATGGGCTCATGCCCTTTGACCTAATGCCATTAAATAGCATTATATTGCTGGGAAGTCTGTGGATTTTCGACCCACCCCGGGACAGAGCCAGAAAATAACTATCACACCTCCAGGAAGGTAGGTTTCAACCTATACACTGCTCCTAGCCGCTGTAGCCAAGATAGGGTTAACTGTGCTGATTCCCCGCCACCAATTGACTACTGGTTATGCCGAACTTCTCTATTGCTCCAGATATGCAACCAAATGTTCAAGTCAAAAGAATTGTCACGTCCTGAGTCACTGTGCCTCCATGATGGGTTTCAGCCATAGGAAAAAACAGTGCTGTCAGTTTCCTCCTCTCCAGTGCTGCACAGTACATCTCTGGCTCCCTCCCAACCACAGAGGGTGTATACATATACATTCAGGTAAACATGAAACACATTTCAACAACAAAATAATAATTGTATGGATGACATGCCATGAAGCTTCTCTAAGAAGATAACCTCAATATAACGGCATGTCATCCACTAAGGTTTTCTGTTGCATGGGTGGTATGTCTAGTGGGCCATTGGTGATACCCACAGACGCAACCACATGCGTAATATATCCATATCTAAATGACACCAATTCTGTTTTCTAGAAGTTTGTTCACTATGTTTCTATTCAATACATTAATGTCGAAAAAATGTATTATTTTTAGTTTGTTTGTAATTTGTTTAGATGTCAATATATTCTTCATGTCAGTGAAAGCTCTTTTTGCCATTCCAATTTCCTTTTTTAAACTTCTGTTTCACATCTTCCATTATTTAAAATCACAGTTTAATATTTAAGAAATTCATGGAATCAATGATTCGAACAAATTAATCAAGATAAGAACAAATAAACAAGAAATGGAACAATAATGTAGCCGAAGACTACATGGAATTATATACTAGAAACTGACAAATATTGAAATAATAGAGGAGCACTAAAAATGGAAATAAGAAAAACAGCAAAAATAGTAGAGATTATATGATAAGAATTTGCAACATACAATGAAAGTATGACATTAAAATGGATTAAAACAAGCATGGTCCATTCTGTCTGTTCCTATTTGAATAAGACTATTTGATTGAAACGTCGATTCTGTGTAGTTTATTTCTGTGGAACTGCTCTTTAACCAACTATAGAATGTTTTTATTTATTTATTTATCATCTATATCCATAAGCCTAGAGCCCGTGAGGATTGTAGTTGCATAAACCTTTGATGCATAAAACGTACAGAATGAGTGTTGCAGTTGTATAACGTTGGGTGCATAACACATAATTCTTCAGTGATTTACTAGTATATCTTCAGTGATTTACTAGTATATCTTCAGTGATTTACTAGTATATCTTCAGTGATTTACTAGTATATCTTTAGTGATTTACTAGTATATCTTTAGTGATTTACTAGTATATCTTCAGTGATTTACTAGTATATCTTCAGTGATTTACTAGTATATCTTCAGTGATTTACTAGTATATCTTCAGTGATTTACTAGTATATCTTCAGTGATTTACTAGTATATCTTCAGTGATTTACGAGTATATCTTCAGTGATTTACTAGTATATCTTCAGTGATTTACTAGTATATCTTCAGTGATTTACTAGTATATCTTCAGTGATTTACTAGTATATCTTCAGTGAGTTACTAGTATATCTTCAGTGATTTACTAGTATATCTTCAGTGATTTACTAGTATATCTTCAGTGATTTACTAGTATATCTTCAGTGATTTACTAGTATATCTTCAGTGATTTACGAGTATATCTTCAGTGATTTACTAGTATATCTTCAGTGATTTACTAGTATATCTTCAGTGATTTACTAGTATATCTTCAGTGATTTACTAGTATACCTTCAGTGATTTACTAGTATATCTTCAGTGATTTACGAGTATATCTTTAGTGATTTACTAGTATATCTTCAGTGATTTACTAGTATATCTTCAGTGATTTACTAGTATATCTTCAATGATGCGGATGATTGATGCTATCACCCGGCCTATCCAGTCCTTGATTTTTTTCCTCCATGATTGTCTTTGTCCTCCTCTATTTCTTCACCCACAATTAGTCCCTGTATTATCGTTTGTCACAAGGATTCATATTAGCAAACTGTGCACGATTTTTACACCGTTTTGATTATCCAGTGCAATATTTCATTTGGCGAAAGGTTAAATTGGTGGCACCCATCTCCTCTCCAGTTATCATTATAAAAATATTTTTCCATTATTTCATATGGGTATACAGTTATACTTCAATCTCCCACTCCATTCAAAGTTTCTGGTGAGATATCCAGAATATCTCAAGAGATAGCTTGCGTTTAATTAATCGTCATGCCCGTGTGTTGCCGGGGTCCCATCCCATATAGGGTCAGTGACCCAACGCCATGCTGAAGTCCGATGTGTCAGGCCGAAAGGCGCATATATCGCAGCAATGCTGTAAGCCATAACACAACGCATTCCGTTCTCCGGACTACATCCTGCAGGAGTTTGAGAACGAACGCAGAAGAAGAAGAAGATTAAACGTCTGTTCGATGTGAGGCGCGAGAAGTTACGTCAATGTGAGTCAAGGGTAGAATCGCCTATGATTTTTAGTGTACACTGAAGAGAGGGACATGTTATATCAGGGTGATGGTGGCCTGAAGAGAGGGACATGTTATATCATGGTGATGGTGGCCTGAAGAGAGGGACATGTTATATCATGGTGATGGTGGCCTGAAGAGAGGGGCATGCTATATCATGGTGATGGTGGCCTGAAGAGAGGGACATGTTATATCATGGTGATGGTGGCCTGAAGAGAGGGACATGTTATATCATGGTGATGGTGGCCTGAAGAGACGGGCATGTTATATCATGGTGATGGTGGCCTGAAGAGAGGGACATGTTACATCATGGTGATGGTGGCCTGAAGAGAGGGACATGTTATATCATGGTGATGGTGGCCTGAAGAGAGGGACATGTTATATCATGGTGATGGTGGCCTGAAGAGAGGGACATGTTATATCATGGTGATGGTGGCCTGAAGAGAGGGATATGTTATATCATGGTGATGGTGGCCTGAAGTGAGGGACATGTTACATCATGGTGATGGTGGCCTGAAGAGAGGGACATGTTATATCATGGTGATGGTGGCCTGAAGAGAGGGACATGTTACATCATGGTGATGGTGGCCTGAAGAGAGGGACATGTTATATCATGGTGATGGTGGCCTGAAGAGAGGGACATGTTATATCATGGTGATGGTGGCCTGAAGAGAGGGACATGTTATATCATGGTGATAGTGGCCTGAAGAGAGGGGCATGTTATATCATGGTGATGGTGGCCTGAAGAGAGGGACATGTTATATCATGGTGATGGTGGCCTGAAGAATATATGCCATGATCTCTCCTTTCTCTTCTTATCCAACTGTTATGTCTTCTTATTCGGTGTCGTCTTCTGCATTTATGTATTTGACTCGGTGTCTTCTTCTGCGTTTCTGTCTTCTTATTCATGTCTTCTTTTCCCGTTATGTCTCTCTTATTCAGTGTTTTAATCTGATGTTATGTTTTCTTATTCGGGGTCTTCTACTTTTGTGTGTTCTTATTCGGTGTCTTCTTTTACTATTGTCTTCTTATTCGTTGTTTTTTTCCGTTGTTATGTCTTCTTATTCGGTGTTCTCTTCTACACGTATGTCTTTTTATTCGTTGCCTTCTTCTGCACTTACGTCACCTTATTCGGTATCTTCTTCTGTTGGTATGTCCTCCTATTCGTTGTTTTCTTCTGGATTTATATCTTCTTATTCGGTGTCTTTTTCAGCATTTATGTCCTCCCTCTTATTTAGTGTTTTCTTCTGTATTCTCTGCTTCTTCTGTTTCTTCTTCGGAGTTAGCCACCTAACTGTTTCTACAGATCCCCAGAAACTGTTTCTACAGATCCCGAGAAACTGTTTCTACAGATCCCGAGAAACTGTTTCTACAGATCCCCAGAAACTGTTTCTACAGATCCCCAGAAATTGTTTCTACAGATCCCCAGAAATTATGTGATAATAAAAGAATTTGTAGAATATCTTACTCAAGATATAACCATCAACCCACCATTCTTTTGGTCTGTAGTCATTTTATCGGCAGTATTTACGTCAAGTAGTTTGACTTTGCTGTTTGAACATTCTGGACGTACAATTTCCTGCGGCGGGATTTGAACCGGCAACTTTGCTGTCAAAGGCACCCTTTATCTCACCGCCACCCATTCTTTTAATCTTGTACAACTTCTCCATTCTCCCACACTGAATCACCGTTGTCTTTCTCACTAGCTTGTGTGTGTTTTCTTTCCCTTGCACTGTAATTTTTGTTTCCAATCTTATTCTCTTGTTCATTCAATATATGCACTTGCCCATATGTATATCTCGTTTTTCGTCTCCCCTCCCCATTACTGACCTCCCTCCTTGTACAATGTCCACTCCCTGTTATAAAAACATATTACATGCACATCAACTGCAGACACAGTTCCCCATTCAGTTTTCTCCCTTTCTTTATCTCTATCATCAAAATCATATCAATATTCTAAACCTTCCGTCCTTCGCCAGGCTATTACATGGACTGTTTATTCAATTATTTACAAGATATTTTGAAATAAATAATTTTTCTTCCTGTGTTATTGGTTTTGCAAAGAAAAATAATTATTATATGCTTATTCAGACGAAGATCATAGATCGAAACGTCAACCGCTTTAGTTCTTATGCAGTTTATGATAATTTTTATAATTATAATAATTGCTTTTATCACATTTTAATTAGTAGTAGTATGTGTCAAATCTATTTACTAAGATCCGACAATAAATGAAAAAAAGGAAATGAGGGGGGGGGGGGGGTGTGATGTGTAAAAGTTTGAAAATTGTTGACAAGAGGAGGAGGGAGGAGAGGTGGTGGCTTAAAAAAAGTTGTGATTACCAAAACGGTTTTGTATACACTTGTTAGAAATTGAAAATATTTTGCATAAAACTAAAAATATATGGAGCTTTTTTCGCACTTAATATGCAAAATAATTTATTGAATGAGTGGGTACATTATGAGATAATTAAGACATAATGAAGTGATGGGGGATGGCGGTGGTCCTGAATTCTATTCTTGACATAATTAATGAAAAAGATGGAAGGGGGGGGGGGGGTTAAACATTCACAAATCGTTGCCGTAATTTCTGGACGGCCCTCTTACCAATTATTCAAAACAGCAACTTTGGTATGCGTGCTAACAGCAACTTTGGTATGCGTGCTAACGGCAACTTTGGTATGCGTGCTAACGGCAACTTTGGTATGCGTGCTAAAGGTAACTTTGGTATACGTGCTAACGGCCTATATCTGATCGTTGGATCTCTGTATTTTCCCACCATTAGCTATAATGCCACATAGTGTCAACCACTTTACTTTCTTCACTGAGCCGATGACATTAATCTCATTGTGTAACATAGTGTCAACCACTCTGATATCTTCACTGAGTCGATGTTATTGATCTCATTGTGTCACATACTGTCAACCACTCTGATATCTTCACTGAACCGATGACATTAATCTCATTGTGTCACATACTGTCAACCACTCTGATATCTTCACTGAGTCGATGTTATTGATCTCATTGTGTCACATACTGTCAACCACTCTGATATCTTCACTGAACCGATGACATTAATCTCATTGTGTCACATACTGTCAACCACTCTGATATCTTCACTGAACCGATGACATTAATCTCATTGTGTCACATACTGTCAACCACTCTGATATTTTCACTGAACCGATGACATTAATCTCATTGTGTCACATACTGTCAACCACTCTGATATCTTCACTGAACCGATGACATTAATCTCATTGTGTCACATACTGTCAACCACTCTGATATTTTCACTGAACCGATGACATTAATCTCATTGTGTCACATACTGTCAACCAATCTGATATCTTCACTGAACAGATGACATTAATCTCATTGTGTCACATACTGTCAACCACTCTGATATTTTCACTGAGCCTATGTTATTAATCTCATTGTGTCACATACTGTCAACCACTCTGATATCTTCACTGAACAGATGACATTAATCTCATTGTGTCACATACTGTCAACCACTCTGATATCTTCACTGAGCCGATGTTATTAATCTCATTGTGTCACATAGTGTCAACCACTCTGATATCTTCACTCAACCGATGACTTTGATCTCATTGTGTCACATAGTGTCAACCACTCTGATATCTTCACTGAACCGATGACATTAATCTCATTGTGTCACATAGTGTCAACCACTCTGATATCTTCACTCAACCGATGACTTAGATCTTATTGTGTCACATAGTGTCAACCACTCTGATATCTTCACTGAACCGATGTCATTGATCTCATTGTGTCACATACTGTAACCACTCTGATATCTTTACTGAACCGATGACATTAATCTCATTGTGTCACATAGTGTCAACCACTCTGATATCTTCACTGAACCGATGTCATTGATCTCATTGTGTCACATACTGTAACCACTCTGATATCTTTACTGAACCGATGACATTAATCTCATTGTGTCACATACTGTCAACCACTCTGATATCTTCACTGAACCGATGACATTAATCTCATTGTGTCACATACTGTCAACCACTCTGATATCTTCACTGAACCGATGACATTAATCTCATTGTGTCACATACTGTCAACCACTCTGATATTTTCACTGAGCCTATGTTATTAATCTCATTGTGTCACATACTGTCAACCACTCTGATATCTTCACTGAACCGATGACATTAATCTCATTGTGTCACATACTGTCAACCACTCTGATATCTTCACTGAACCGATGACATTAATCTCATTGTGTCACATACTGTCAACCACTCTGATATCTTCACTGAGCCGATGTTATTAATCTCATTGTGTCACATACTGTCAACCACTCTGATATCTTCACTGAGCCGATGTTATTAATCTCATTGTGTCACATACTGTCAACCACTCTGATATCTTCACTGAACCGATGACATTAATCTCATTGTGTCACATACTGTCAACCACTCTGATATCTTCACTGAACCGATGACATTAATCTCATTGTGTCACATACTGTCAACCACTCTGATATCTTCACTGAGCCGATGTTATTAATCTCATTGTGTCACATACTGTCAACCACTCTGATATCTTCACTGAACCGATGACATTAATCTCATTGTGTCACATACTGTCAACCACTCTGATATCTTCACTGAACCGATGACATTAATCTCATTGTGTCACATAGTGTCAGCCACTCTATATCTTCACTGAACCGATGACATTAATCTCATTGTGTCACATACTGTCAACCACTCTGATATCTTCACTGAGCCGATGTTATTAATCTCATTGTGTCACATACTGTCAACCACTCTGATATCTTCACTGAGCCGATGTTATTAATCTCATTGTGTCACATACTGTCAACCACTCTGATATCTTCACTGAACCGATGACATTAATCTCATTGTGTCACATACTGTCAACCACTCTGATATCTTCACTGAACCGATGACATTAATCTCATTGTGTCACATACTGTCAACCACTCTGATATCTTCACTGAGCCGATGTTATTAATCTCATTGTGTCACATACTGTCAACCACTCTGATATCTTCACTGAACCGATGACATTAATCTCATTGTGTCACATACTGTCAACCACTCTGATATCTTCACTGAACCGATGACATTAATCTCATTGTGTCACATAGTGTCAGCCACTCTATATCTTCACTGAACCGATGACATTAATCTCATTGTGTCACATACTGTCAACCACTCTGATATCTTCACTCAACCGATGACATTAATCTCATTGTGTCACATACTGTCAACCACTCTGATATCTTCACTCAACCGATGACTTTGATATTATTGTGTCACATAGTGTCAGCCACTCTGATATCTTCACTGAACCGATGACATTAATCTCATTGTGTCACATACTGTCAACCACTCTGATATCTTCACTGAGCCGATGTTATTAATCTCATTGTGTCACATACTGTCAACCACTCTGATATCTTCACTGAACCGATGACATTAATCTCATTGTGTCACATACTGTCAACCACTCTGATATCTTCACTGAACCGATGACATTAATCTCATTGTGTCACATACTGTCAACCACTCTGATATCTTCACTGAACCGATGACATTAATCTCATTGTGTCACATACTGTCAACCACTCTGATATCTTCACTGAACCGATGACATTAATCTCATTGTGTCACATACTGTCAACCACTCTGATATCTTCACTGAGCCGATGACTTTGATCTCATTGTGTCACATACTGTCAACCACTCTGATATCTTCACTGAGCCGATGACTTTGATCTTATTGTGTTATTAGACTCAGTCTAGGTTATCTACAATGCAAGTGGCTGGAGTCGTCGATGACAAAGTCTGCGCTAAAAGAAACAGAACGATTCTTTCCTTTCCTTTATGTCTCCATCTGGATACCCATCGTGGGGGTTACGAAATGAAAGCAAAGAATAAGCCATACTGTTTACTTTCCATACATGTCATAAGAGGCGACTAAGGAAGTTATGCATGGAGTTGACTGTTCAATCTCATATAGGATCAACATGACACAGAATCCATTATGAATTCCGTTGTGTCAGGCCGAAAGGTATCGCAGAAAGTTGTAAAGCATGAAATAATGAATTCCATTTTCCGGACCACATCCTGTTTTTGTGCATGAGTTTGGGAACGAACGGAGATGGAGTATCTGGATCCAAGGGTGGTGGGGAAATGAAAGAGTAGACAGACTTTCCTGCGTGGCCACAATAAATAGTGGTGGTTAAGTGGACAGTGATCATGTTCCTTTTGCTACACACCGTTTGGAATCAGGCCAGTGTACAATTTCAAATAGCTTATGAGGATTTTGTCCATTGTTGGTTTCCAGGTGAATAATGGTTGATCGTATTCACACTTGCCGTTAAGTGTAGGGGTGGTAGCTTAAGCTGTCGTTCCAAGGCCAGATGTGTCTCCGTGGTTGGTATTTAATCGATATTTGTTCAATGCTATCTTGATGTTTTCTATTCACCGTTTTCTTGGTCTACCTATCGGACATTCTTTTGTTATATATTCTTATTGGTATTTGGTTTTGGTTCATTCTCATAATGTGATCGAACCACTTTACTTGCTGTCTTTCAATATGTTCAATACATAATATTATAGCAATTCTTTTCCTAATTTCTTATTTTATCTAATTTAATAACCATTACAGTTTTTGTCAGACACGTCATTTCACCATTAAATTGGTTACATTTTCGTGAGAGAAAGTACTGAAGTCCACGATTGCTTGTCCGGGCATGTTTCGTGAGAGAAAGTACTGAAGTCCACGATTGCTTGTCCGGGCATGTTTCGTGAGAGAAAGTACTGAAGTCCACGATTGCTTGTCCGGGCATGTTTCGTGAGAGAAAGTACTGAAGTCCACGATTGCTTGTCCGGGCATGTTTCGTGAGAGAAAGTTCCTTCCCTATCTGAAATTTAACCGCTCCCGGCTCTGTTGATTAATTCCTAGGGAAAGGCAATGCCAATATGCTCGGAAATAAGCAGAGCTTCAGGAGATGCCATAAGCTGATACGCCATCGACTGTCTTATGGTCTCCTCTCCAAATTTTATGTACGGGTTTACCTTCGCGATCGGAGCTTCTCCCGTGATAACCCTCCGGGCGAGGGGGAATTTTCTGTCCTGGATGACAGCCTTAAACACTCATAAGACAATGGGTGCATAAGTAAGACAGTAGATAAAAGTAAGAAATGTATACAAGACATGAAATAACAATGCCATTTTTCACAGGTACATTAAATCTAGACGGACTTACAGCATATACGCCCGGGCCAACTATTTTTCACTATTTTTCAGTCACATCTGTTGATGCATCTGCCGAAATGGCACACCTCGCCACATAAGAGTCTGTCACAAAATTACAATGTTCGTTGGAAATCTCTCCGTCAAGCATGGATGTCGTTTAACAGGAGACAGAAGTAAGAAATCGAAGATGAAAGTGATACAATGTTTTTCCCACAAAGGACAGATTTTCAACCTATCCCCCATATTTCCTTAGTCGCTTACCGCGACATGCATATAAAGAAGACAGTTGCCTTATGATTTGCATAATATACTAGATGTCCAAACCCCATCTGCAACATCGACATTGCATTCACATATGCAATAATGACAATTCTAAAGTGTTGAAACACCCCCCCCCCATTCCCCCCATCCCAAAAAGACTCGAAATGAATATGGCTGCCATGGCAAGGCTTAATATTATATGAAAATGTAAACTCAGTAACTTAGTCGAAACCAATGCATACTAATGACTATTACGGTACTATATATATATATTCTTTCACATGGATTTGAAAGCTGGATATATTACGGTACTATATATTCTTTCACATGGATTAAAAAGCTGGACACTTACTTGCAGACGCAGAAGGCAGGATTCATGTATTTGAATACAAGTGTTACAATGCCTGTGTTAGAAATTTATTAAAAAGAAGACAAAACAAATGTATTGGAGATAAAATAACTAAACTTACATTTCGACATGAAATGTAAATTGATTTCTCCACAATAATCCTTATAACCTAGACTATGGATGTTTGTCCGGCTCTTTGCTGTGATAACTTAATTGTGCAACCTCGACCACCGTAACGAGACAAGGTGTTTATTATTATTATTGTTATTCCAAATCGAGACTAACTTCTTGAAGTGGAGATGAAAGTCCAGCCAACAGTGGATAGAAACTAAGATTTGTAGGGTCACCCATGACATCGAGACCAACTTCTTGAAGTGGAGATTGGGAGTCCAGCGAACAGTGGATGGAAACTAAGATTTGTAGGGTCACCCATGACATCGAGACCAACTTCTTGAAGTGGAGATTGGGAGTCCAGCCAACACTGGATAGAAAATAAGATTTGTAGGGTCATTCATGACATCAAGACCAACTTCTTGAAGTGTAGATGGGAGTTAGTCCAGCCAACAGCGGATTAAAACTAAGAATGATATGTCATCCCCTACATAGAGCAGGACCAGAGAGTCATGCCAAGCAAACACACGTGCTGAAGTCGGAGATACCATGCTGAGATGCATTACGACGATCATGGTATCACACAACCTGATTAGTAAACATATTTTCATATCATAAATTATTATGATTATTGTTACTGTTATTATTATTATTATTACTGTATTGTCCTGTTTATTGCTAAGAAAGAACTCAGTAAACAGTGCATAAGCGCTATAACACTGGAAATCAACATATCCATACTCTTGTGTAATTTCACAATTTGAAATATGAATTTCCCATTGGACTCATTTTTCTAACGACACCTAATCTAGGGCTGGCACTTTTAGCTGAAGGGACTCAGTGCAACTTTTTTAGTTTTCAGAAACCTTGATTTTGCCAAATTTCATGTGTTAGTTTCTCCCTGTTTTGTTTTGTCCGTTTTGTTTTTCTTCTCAGCTCATTCTTCGTTTTCCCGATGTTTGCAGAACTAGATTTTTAAGTGCATGATTAAAATAATATTTCATTACGAGATTCCACAATAATAATGTAATCTTCTTAATCTCGTGGCAAGGACATGCGATTGAGAAAGGGAATAATTTATAATTCCAGTATAGTTGGAAATTTGCAAGGACAATATTGGCAGAACATAATTCTGAAGGTAAAATATGATGATGATGATGATGTTCCTCCTTCACTAGCGAAGATGAGCATGACATTAAAAACATTAAATGCGATGGAAAAATTTTTTAAAAATAAATAAATAATAATTAAAAATGGTAATTAACTAATTTGGTTTTTGAGTTCGTAGATGTCCGATTAGTCCGATTCATGCACGGAAAGTTCTATTGCAGTTCATGCAGGAGTGCTGAAGGTTCGGTGTAGGAGAATTAATATAGAACAATACGACGAGGGATATTTAGAAAGGGAAATATGAATTGAATGTAGCTGAGTGATAAAAATTTAATGAGGATGGATGATAAGGATTGGGGTAAATTGTGAGAATATCTGGGGAAATTCATAATTTACGTCATATGTATGCGGGGGGGGGGGGGGAGGGCAGAGTACGTTGATATTTGAAAATATTGAAGTTCATTGACAAGGCGGAATGGGTTGAAAAAAGTTAAAGTAAAGAATACTGTTTTTATAAACCAGTTATATTAATCTAATTTGAAACATCTTTCTCAAAATTTTCAGCCTAAACATGTATTATTGTTTTCTTACTTTTTCTGTTAAACGTTATTTTAGCGGTAGGAGGAAATTTTGTTGACATTAAGCAGGGGAAGGAGTGCCGGATTTCTTTACAGTTTTTAAAATAATGGTGGACGAGAGGGGCGGGAGAAATTAAGAAAATATTATTCACGTAATTTCTGTACATCCCCTTAAGTAGAATACAGAATAATTAGATAGCAAAATAGATGCAACAAAACATACCATACCTAGGACAGATGACACATATTTTTAAGAACAAAAATGTAAAAACTTAGACATTAAAGTTGCATTATAGGGGACTATTATTATTCCATCACTGTGCTACCTGCATACGTGGACAATGGCAGCAAAAAATAAAATAAAAATAGTGACAGCAGAAATGACATGTCTACGAAGAATACTCGGAGTGTCATTAAGAGGTAGAATTAGAAAGGATAACATCAGACAGATACCATGCCACATCAGCCTTCATTTTTGTTGATCAGTGTATCTGAATCCGTCTCATACTGAAGTCGGATGTGTCATGCGTAAAGGCGCAGATATCGCAGCAGGAGTTCGTTCTCCGGACTACATCCTGCTAATCTGCAGGAGTTTGAGAACGAACGCAGAAGAAGAAGAAGAATCCCTGTCTGTATATCAGGATGTCGTCCGCAAAAGACAGTGTTCTACCTCTACAGTCAAGCTGTTGATAAAAAAACGTAACGTACGGGGCTCCTATTTAAAGGACTTTATACGGAGAAGGTCATGTTAGTATTAATATCTTGGATATGTGCTCTCCATATCTTTCTGGAAAATACACACCTTCTTCGATCTTCACGGTAACATCAATGTTTATCATCCTTGGAACATGTACAATGTACATTGTCTCTTCAAACCTCATTTCAACACTTTGTAATGTATCCATAACCAAGGTTGCCATACGTTCAGGTTTGACCTGGACTGTTCTAGTTTGGAAGATCTATTTTCACGTCCCGGTGGGCTTTAATGAGTAATGGTGTCCCGGTATCTATAAAAGTTAGCTAACAAAGTAATTTATTGTATGTAATTGTCATGGGTCTACATTCAATTGTCTATAGTCAGAGGTCTATCGTCAGGGATTTACAATCGGGGATTCAAAGTCAGGGACTTACAATCAGGGGTCTATACTCAAAAGTTTACAATGAGGAGTCTACAGTCAGAGGTCTATAATCAGGGATTTACGATGGGGGATCTAGAGTCAGGGACTTAAAATCATGGGTCTATACTCAAAAGTTTACAGTGAGTAGTCTACTGTCAGAGGTCTATATTCAAGGGTCTACAGTCATGGGTCTACAGTCAGGGGTCTTTAGCCAAGGGTCTACAGATAGGAGTCTACAGTCAAGGATCTATAGTAAGGGTCTACGATGAAGAGTCTACATTCAGAGGTATATAGTCAAGAGTCTACAGTCAGGGATTTACAGTCAGGGGTCTATAGTCAGTGGTGTTCAGTCAGTTGTCTATGGTCAGTGGTCTACAGTTCGGGATTTATAGTCAGCTGTCGTTAGTCAATGATATAATGTCAAGGATTTTCAATCAGGGCTCTAAAGTCAGGTGTCAACAGTCAGGCGTCGACAGTCAGGTGTCTATATTCAGAAGTTTGCAGTCAGATGTCTACAGTCAGAGGTATACAGTCAAGTTTCTAAAGTCAGGTGTCTACAGTCAGGTGTATATAATTAGGTGCATAAAGTCAGGTGTATACAGTCAGGTGTCTACAGTCATGTGTATAGAGTCAGGTGCATACAGTCTGTATACAGTCAGGTGTCTATATTCAAGTACCTACAGTCAGGTGTAGTCAGGTGTCTACAGAACCATTGTCCTACTAGATTTCCAGCAGGATGTAATCCAGAGCATGGAAATGCGTTGTGTTGCCGATTTATTTGCACTAATGGCCCGACTCGTCGGTCTTCGGCTCGGGCCAGAGATCTATAGTAAGGAATTTACAGTCGATATGATACATGTACTAATGCAGAATCATGGAACTAGAATACCATTGATCGTGCTAAATGTAGGGACAAGGTATAATGAAAAAGCAGAAAGTGGTCGCAGATAATTCAATGGTTGAACATTGATAATAGTTTATAAGATTATAATTCTTATAACACAAGATTATATTTCTTATAACACAAGATTATATTTATTATAACACAAGATTATATTTCTTATAACAAACGGTTATATTTCTTATAACATAATAATAATGCTATCGTTTGGAAAGACGGGAAAGTGCTTACTACTCTATGTTAAAATATCTTAAAATATCATTGTTCTAAATGTCATTGTTCTACTTGAAAAAGTTTTAAAATGTCATTGTTCTAATTGAAATTATACTGCTATGCTGTTATGGAGATCATAAATGCTATATTGCATGTCAGGTTTGGAGCGCAGACCTGATTAGTCGTGGTGTTGCAGTTTAAGTTTTACCTTCAAAATACATTTTTATAACATCTAAAACAGTTAATAAAATATTCATTAACATCCACCTAGATGAAACATCTAGATAGCTGTTTGTGACAGCCAGACGCACAGAATCATCTAAATCTATATCTGCAGTATCCACAGTGGCAACACCGCTTTATCCAGGCAGTATGGGTCTCCATTATCCAGGCAGTATGGGTCTCGATTATCCAGGCAGTATGGGTCTCCACATTTCTTGCTACTGTTATTGGTCCAAGTTTCAGGAATAAAAATTATAGTAACCCTAATAATAATTGATTACATTAATTCAGGTCTGTCTCTTCTCATCATTGTGCCACCTGTCTACTTTCGTCAATGTGCCACATTTCTCATCTCATCACTGTAATACCTGTCTCCTCTCATCATTGTGCCACCTGTCTCCTCTCATCATTGTGCCACCTGTCTCCTCTCATCACTGCACCGCCTGTCTCCTCTCACCACTGTACTACCTATTTCCTCTCATCATTGTGCCACCTGTCTCCTCTCATCATTGTGCCACCTGTCTCCTCTCATTACTGTACCACATCTCTCCTCTCACCACTGTACTACCTATTTCCTCTCATCATTGTACCACCTGTCTCCTCTCATCATTGTGCCACCTGTCTCCTCTCATTACTGTACCACATGTCTCCTCTCACCACTGTACTACCTATTTCCTCTCATCATTGTACCACCTGTCTCCTCTCATCATTGTACCACCTGTTTCCTCTCATCATTGTGCCACCTGTCTCCTCTCACCACTGTACTACCTATTTCCTCTCATCATTGTACCACCTGTTTCCTCTCATCATTGTACCACCTGTCTCCTCTCATCATTGTGCCACCTGTCTCCTCTCATTACTGTACCACCGGTCTCCTCTCACCACTGTACTACCTATTTCTTCTCATCATTGTACCACCTGTCTCCTCTCATCACTTTCCCCTCCATCAAAATATATTTTTACATAAAAAGTTCGAAATAAGAACTCCACTTGCTTATTATATTTTCAAGATTAAATAATCTTATTGGTGAATAGAAACACATTATTAGCGTCCATTTGTGTAAACCGTAGCCCCCACCCCGTGCAACAAATGCCATAATTGTTTACCACCCTTAAAATTTAATTGTTGAGGTAATTTATAAACAATTACATTGGATATTGTTATTTATCTGTTCATTTTTCAGGTGTCACTAATACATTGGAAAGTTAACAGAAAGTGAACAGAAAGTGAACAGAAAGTGAACAGAAAGTGAACAGAAAGTGAACAGAAACTACAAAGACTAATAGATCAAGTCGATAAATTAATTAAAGAATATGATTTTGATATAAAAATTGAAACCACACAAAAATGAGGATAATCAACAAAGTCTTTGAAGAAAAAGTGCTAAACATACAAATACATGGACAGAAACTACAACAAGTAGAACATTATTAATATCTTGGACACATAATCGGAAATGATGGTAGATGTGAAAAAGAGAAAATAAAGTTAAAGTTTGCCCATATCATTTATTATTGCCGTAGGGGTGTGAGATATTAACGATCTCACATTTCAGTGGCTCTGCTGTATGAGGGCGGTAGCCATATCCTCTCCCTCGAAGTCTGTACTTCCCGGAATAATCCGGTAACCAATTATAGCTGGGTAGACCCATTTCTGAAAAAAATACCGCCTCAAGGAATGAACTCAGGACTACTAATGTGAAGCCGATGCATTAACCACTGCAATACTCGGCTCCCTATACAAGTAGATTACGAATGGCTAAAAGTACTTTCAATAACATGAGAAAAATATTAACATCTATAAAATTACAAACAAGCTAAAAAAAAATGATAATTATTAAATGCTACATCTATTCTATATTAATCGTAGCTCAGAAACATGGAGAATAAGCAAATAATTAGAAGACAGAATTGATGCCTTTGAGATGTGGATATATAGAAGAATAGGGAGAACGTGGAAAGAGAAGAAAACAAAGAGGTTTTAACAACACTTAATATGCAGAAAGAATTAATAAGAGAAATAAATTTCAGGCAAATAAAATATTTTGGACATATAAAAAAATATGACACCTTATTGAAGACCTTACTTGAGGGTAAAATCGAGAGGAGGAGAGCAAGAGATAGGCAGAGATACAAGTGGGAGAGTAACATCATGAGATGGACAGGCTACAGTCTAGCAGAGTGCACCACCAAGACAAGAGACGGAATGCTGAAGGACTGTTGCAGCCAACCTTGTAGTCAGATGTCTACAGTCAGATGTATACAGTCAGGTGCATACAGTCAGGTGTATACAGTCAGGTCTCTACAGTCAGGTGTATAGAATCAGGTGCATACAGTCAGGTGTATACAGTTAGGTCTCTACAGTCAGGTGTATAGAGTCAGGTGCATACAGTCAGGTGTATACAGTCAGGTCTCTACAGTCAGGTGTATAGAGTCAGGTGCATACAGTCAGGTGTATACAGTCAGGTCTCTACAGTCAGGTGTATAGAGTCAGGTGCATACAGTCAGGTGTATACAGTCAGGTGCATACAGTCAGGTGTATAGAGTCAGGTGTATACAGTCAGATACGGATACGGCACTTCATTATAATAAATACATTCGATCCTATCACCTGTGGATGGTCAGCGTTCGAACGGCGAGCTACTTCAAATCATGGAGTCAACTCTGCTACCGTGACTGTCTGCAGTATAGAAGACCTGTCAAATCATGGAGTCAACTCTGCTACCGTGACTGTCTGCAGTATAGAAGACCTGTCAAAGCATGCAGTCAACGCTGCTACCGTGACTGTCTGCAGTATAGAAGACCTGTCAAATCATGGAGTCAACTCTGCTACCGTGACTGTCTGCAGTATAGAAGACCTGTCAAAACGTAAACATAAACTAGTTTCCGATTTGCGTGAGATCTTCTTCTTCTTCTTCTGCGTTCGTTCTCAAACTCCTGCAGATTAGCATGATGTAGTCCGGAGAATGGAATGCGCTGTGCCATGGTTTACACTATCACTGACCCTATATGGGATGGGACAGCCAACTCCATCCCATAACATCCTTAGTCGCCTTTTACGACATGCGTGGAAGGTAAACAGTGTTGCTATTCTTTGCTCCCTTTCGGGACCCGGCACCACACGGGCGTGCGTAAGATCAATTCGCTAGCCGTTGCTATTTTTGGCATGCGACTCCAAGTATGTAAATAGCGACCAATTAAATGTCCAACAATAATAAAAAAACCAACGAAATGGGCTCAAATTAATTTAGATAGAAGGCCTGTATTATCGAGAGCGGATCTGCTACCGGACCAACACCCATTTACCGGTAGTTAATGAGTTTGACTCTCTTTAAGAGAGGCGTGCCGCTTTCAACCAGTGCACAAAGTCCAATTAGGTTATATCAGGACACATTATATTACCATAAAATATTGGAGGTAACAAAGACCCCTACATATTTGTAATATAGCATCCAAAATGACGCAATGAACAGTCGTGCTTTTATGAAGGGCAGCCTTGAATCCCCTGTCTTTAAATTTCCCGTTGTTTATCGTAAACATTAGCTATAATGTTTACATATACTGACGTGCTATCTGAACTCAAGGATAAATCTTTCAGTGTAGGGTAACAACCCTAAACAGGAAGTAGGTGGCTGGGGTAACACTGGGCAAAATGTCAAGATATACAAAAATAGGTAGGTGTGTTACCAAAATAAAACATAAAACAACTTAACAACGAGATACAGAGACAGACGACGTTTCGACTATAAAGCCTTCATCAGGACAAACAAATGACCACAATAAAACAAATCTTAACTTCTCCCCATACGTTTTTCTCACCTGTCATGCTTCCACATTTTGCTTTGTCCATTACCTATCTGCTATTGTCCTCCTCTCCTCCTTATTATAACCATATTTGTCTCCATGTAAGATTTGTTTTATTGTGGTCATTTGTTTGTCCTGAAGAAGGCTTTATAGTCGAAACGTCGTCTGTCTCTGCATCTCGTTGTTAATTTGTTTTATGTTTTATTTTGTTAACACACCTACCTATTTTTGTATATCTGAACTTAAAGTCGTAACTGTTGCCGGGGATATAAAGGGCAACATCGAATAGCAACACTATTAACTTAAAAAAAGTTAAAAGAATTAATAAGACAACCTAATAAAGTCCATAAGAAATAATAAAATTACATCATACAGCATAACACATTTAAGGAGAAAACATAACAAAATCAAATAAGAAACCATATTCTGAAAATCTATGAGAAATTATAATGAAAACATGTAATAAGAAAACGTGAGAAAAGTAAATAATAAAACATAAAAAGTTAATTTAAAAAGTATAAAAAGTCACTAAAACATAAAAAGTTAATAAGAAAACAATAGGGCCTATATGTTAATTAGAAAATATAAATAAATCAGTAATAAACAATAAAAAAAGTTATTAGAAAGAGTAGTTAATGAAATATCAGTGAACAAGATAACAATAGGTATCTAATATAAATTAGATGTGAAACAGAAGTTAAAAGGAGAATAGGAATGGCTAAAAGTACCTTCAATGACATGAGGAAATTATTAATATCTAAACAAATTACAAACAAGTTAAAAATGAGAATTATAAAATGCTACATCTATTCCATATTAATGTATGGCTCAGAAACATGGACACTAAATAAACAATTAGAAGACAAAATTGATGCCTTTGAGATGTGGGTATATAGAAGAATAGGGAGAACATCATGGAAAGAGAAGAAAACAAATAAAGAGGTGCTAAAAACACTTAATATGAAGAAAGAACTACTAAGAGAAATAAAGATCAGGCAAATAAAATACTTTGGATACATTAAAAGACATGACACCCTATTGAAGACCTTACTTGAGGGTAAAGTCAAAGGGAAGCGAGCAAGAGGTAGGCAGAGATACAAGTGGGAGAGTAACATTACACGATGGACAGGTTACAGTCTAGCAGAGTGCACCACCAAGACAAGAGACAGGAGATGTTGGAGATACGTTGCAGCCAACCTTCGTTGCGGAGACGGCACTTGATGATGATGAATATAAATTAGCAAAAGTTTGTAAAAAAAAAAACTCAGATAACGACATATATGTTAAAAGACTAGATCAGCAGGAAATATGCAACAAGAAATATAAAACAGCAAGAAAACAGAAAATAAATGTAAAAAAGAAGAAGACATAAATGGGTTGAAATATACCGGAAGAAATATAGGGGAAAAAATGAGAAAAACTTATAAAAGAGGTTTCTAAGGAATGCAGATTTCAACGTAATCGATCTTTTTTTTTTGTTGAGATCGCCACAAAAACATTTCAGTTTATCCTTGACTTGACTCTCCAGTTTTTTTTTTTTCTCTTTATTAATGTTTGCTCTTACTAAATATTAAGTGGTTATTAAGATTTTTGAACAGAAAAAATGTCATTGAAAGTTCAAGTTGAAATATTGAAGACTGTTTGATCTTTCATTTGTATAAGAGGGATGAGTTAGTGATATACAACAAGATATCCGGATATTCGTATAAGAGGGATGAGTTAGTGATATACAACAAGATATCCGGATATTCGTATAAGAGGGATGAGTTAGTGATATACAACAAGATATCCGTATATTCGTATAAGAGGGATGAGTTAGTGATGCACAACAAGATATCCGGATATTCGTATAAGAGGGATGAGTTAGTGATATACAGCAAAATATATGGATATTCGTATATAAGGGAGGAGTTAGTAATATACAACAAGATATCTGGATATTCGTATAAGAGGGATGAGTTAGTGATATATAACAAGATATCCGGATATTTGTATATGAGGGAGGCATTAGTGATATACAACAAGATATCCGGATATTCGTATAAGAGGGATGAGTTAGTGATATACAAAAACATATCTGGATATGTGAACAAGATTCAATTGACAGGGAAGGGCTATAGAAAAATACACATATTTTTCTTTAAAGGGTAGAGACGGACGATATGTGAAATGAAAGAATTCTATAAGAATAATTATGTAAAAACACAATGTTTTTCTCCGATTGTAGATAGTTTAGTGAGTCAGTCTCAAAAGCACGGATTGTGGGAACTTGGTCATGGTTCGAAGTTGAAAGCGATAACCGTGCACGTTGTACTGGAAATGCATTTGAATTTAGGTGTGATGTTTGAGATGTAACTAATTATAACAGAAAATTATTGGATTGATAACATCAAGGAATGGTCAGGGCTGGATTTTTCTATACTCCGCCGAATGGATGAGGATAGAAATGTTTGAAGAACGTTTTTGTACTGATGTATCCATTGTGGCATATCTGATGATGATGATGCTGTTCCTCCTTCGCAAGCGTAGCTGAGCATGGCATGAAAAACAATTAATGTGATGAACAAGTAGAAAAAAGCAAAACATTTGTGATTGTCTAATTTGGTTTGTTAGTTCCTAAATGCCCGATTAGTCCGATTTGTGCCAGGAAAGTTTTGTTGCATTGCATGCATGAGCGCAGAGGGTTTGGATTAGGAGAGTTTTTGAATTTGTCCTTCCGCTTCCGTCGCATGTAAATAGCCCTTAGTGTTCTTTATTTTTCAAATGTAGTGATGTCAGTAGTGATCTGGGTGTGCCAAGCTGAGAGATCAAGGGGTGTAGTCTCCCAGGAACTAGGATCGATGATGCAGTGCTTGAGAGAATTTCCTAGGCGATCCCTGGAGCGCCCTCTCCGCTCTCTGCCTGAACGACCACAATCTCACAGCTTCCCACAGAATAACCTCCCCGAAACGCGCTTGTCTGGTACACAGACGATGTGACCAGTCCAGTGTAGTTGGGATTTAGTCATCAGGGCATGAATGCTTTGCCTGTGAGACTTTGGAAGGATTTCTGTGTCTGGCACTCGATCCCGCCAACGCACTCCAACGAGGCCTCACAGACACCGAATGTGGAAAGAGAAGCAAATCTACTACCGTGACGGGTTATGTATCTTATTATTATTACTGTTATATTATTACTGTTATGTTATTATTATCATATTACCGTACATATGCATTCGACTGTTGTCAGAAGTACGTATATACGGACGTTGTGGTTGTTTGAAAAAGAGTAGATTGTCTCACAATGAGAGGACATTAGATCACAATAGCTTCCAGATTGCTGGCCCCTGCCCTAACGCATCTGGACGTCATTCGTTACCAAACAATTAGGGATCAAGTCAACAATAGAACACACCCAGAAACAACAAGTTAAATGGTTCGGCCACATAATCAGACAGAAAGAGCAAAGTATTATCCAAAAAATAACTTAACAAACGATACGAAAACAGTTGACCTATTTGGACGCCCTCGTAAAAGGTGGATAGATAGTGTATTAGAGACACTCGGAAATATAACAGCAGAAGAGGCAAATAGAAGGGCAAAGACCGTACATTCACTCTCCCCTCAACATCGAAAGGTACATGAGGACAGACAGAAAAAGAAAGAATTAATTATGTGCAGAGGTCTTCTAATCAGACGGTCATGGATCAGTACAAGGTCCCGCACAATAATACAAGACAAATATATACTATCGTGATTACAACTATTGAAGAATGAGCCTGGAACCTAAATAAGGTCATGAATGTTTACAAAGACGATCCTTAGATTAAGACTTGCTGGAATCTGTCTGCATTGTTTGTAGATCTTGATGTATTTAGAAAATAGAAGAAGCGCAGTCCACCAGTGTATGTCAACATCAATTGTAATTTGTCGATCAGTTATATTTAGAGACGATCAACAATGAGGCGTGTTGGATGGTATTTGTGAATAGTTGATAATTCATGGTGTTTGTGAATAGTTGATATTTCATGGTGTTTGTGAATAGTTGATAATTCATGGTTTTTGTGACAGGGTCAAGTTGGAAAACACAATAGTAGGGTATGCAAGATCATCGTACCTTATCGGAGTCGTCGTTATCGTTATTGTGGTAAGTATTATCATCATTATCATCAACGTCGTCGTTGTTATCAGCACAATCATCTTCATCGGCATTATCATGGTCATCATAGATAGCACCAACATAATTGTTAATATTATGATGAGAATCATTGCCATATTGTCACTATCATCACCACCATCATCATCACTATCGTCAAATTCACCATAATCATCATATCATTATCATCATGTCATTATCATCATATCATTATCATCATATCATTATCATCATGTTATTATCATCATGTCATTATCATCATGTCATTATCATCATGTCATTATCATCATGTCATTATCACCGATTCATTATGAGCATCAAAACCATCACCACAAACACTATCATCACCACCACCATTACCATTCTTATCACAACTACTATAGAACCATCATCATCATATAACTGTCACAAACACAATCACTAACATCAGCATCAACATCATCACAACCGGTGCAAAGGGAACGCATTGCTCTTGGCGGACCCAGGGTTAACAGATAACCAAGATCCCAAAAGTGCCTCCTCGTAGCGCACCCTGGTAACAGAAATACAGCGGCTCGTGCTGATTCTGGCTAAACCTTTTGGGGATCGTGTCCGTGAATGTGGAGGTAACAGATGGAAAGAGATTTGACCGCAAAAGGACAGGCAATATCTCCGACACCTCTGTGCCAACACATGCAAAACACTGTCGACACACAGTGAAGCTAGTAAGTTCGGTAGAAGCATTGGAGGGCGGCCAATGTAGTCGGTATGAAGCAGACAGATGTCCAAATAAAAGTAAAAGCACAATGAGTACACTGAGAAAGATGCACAGCGCTAGAGGGAAGCGTCATGTGTAAAAAGCACGGAAAACGGTTCGATGAAATTGGAACTGAAGCATTGTTTGCTCGAGACAAGCTTCTAGTTACCGGAGATCCCAGCCTCGGCCCAACGTTACTGTCGAGTCTTTCCTATACCGGAAGCATGCTCGCGGAGAGAAAAGGTTCAGTACCCGATGGGCACAGACATAGCAGTCCGAGGTGACAAGCACTGTTCAGCTCTAGAACAAAACGCAAGGCCCTAACGTTCTTAAATATGTGTACAGATTCAGACTTGGACGATGGGCTCACGAAGCTGGTGAGCAACGCTTCGGCTAAGAAGGTGAACGAGCCCGAACCCATATCCTCTGTCAAGTTCTTCGTAAACTGGAACCAGGCTTCGTGAACTGGAACCAGGCTTGAGGACGAGAAAAGGTTTAGTACCCAAGGAGCACAGGCACAATACGTCTAATTACACGAGGCAAGCTCACTGGCTGCGGAGCACCTCGTGCAGGACAGACGTGAAGGACACACCATCTCGACGTAGAGTCAGTACACATTCGCTGTCTAGCGATAGATAGGAAGGCTGTCACAGGCTAGGGTAGCCACCCAAATTGTCAAGGCATGCCGAAATCGGATGTGCTAGGCCTACAAGGCGCATAACGGTGGCACAACGTAATCACGCTCCCGGTGGAAATCGCACGGATATCCGTCTGGTTACAATGGAGCGAACGCAAAACAAACAAACAAATATCATCACCACCACCACCATCATTAGCATCATCATCATCAGCAAACATCCTCATAATCATTATCATCATGAGCATAAAAACTATCAATAGCACCATCTTCATTATCACCATTAACGTCATCATCATATAACTGTCATAACCACCATACCAACATCATCATCACCATCATCACTACCACTACCATTATACCAACATCATCATCATCACTACCACTACCATCATACCAACATCATCATCATCATCATTACCACCATCATCATCATCATCATCATTACCACTACCATTATACCAACATCATCATCATCATTACCACTACCATTATACCAACATCATCATCATCATCATTACCACTACCATTATACCAACATCATCATCATCATTACCACTACCATTATACCAACATCATCATCATCATCATTACCACTACCATTATACCAACATCATCATCATCATTACCACTACCATTATACCAACATCATCATCATCATCATTACCACTACCATTATACCAACATCATCATCATCATTACCACTACCATTATACCAACATCATCATCATCATTACCACTACCATTATACCAACATCATCATCATCATTACCACTACCATTATACCAACATCATCATCATCATTACCACTACCATTATACCAACATCATCATCATCATCACTACCACTACCATTATACCAACATCATCATCATCATCATTACCACTACCATTATACCAACATCATCATCATCATTACCACTACCATTATACCAACATCATCATCATCATCATTACCACTACCATTATACCAACATCATCATCATCATTACCACTACCATTATACCAACATCATCATCATCATTACCACTACCATTATACCAACATCATCATCATCATCATTACCACTACCATTATACCAACATCATCATCATCATTACCACTACCATTATACCAACATCATCATCATCATTACCACTACCATTATACCAACATCATCATCATCATCACTACCACTACCATTATACCAACATCATCATCATCATCATTACCACTACCATTATACCAACATCATCATCATCATTACCACTACCATTATACCAACATCATCATCATCATCATTACCACTACCATTATACCAACATCATCATCATCACTACCACTACCATTATACCAACATCATCATCATCATTACCACTACCATTATACCAACATCATCATCATCATCATTACCACTACCAGCACCGCCATAGTCATCATAATCATCATCAAATCCATTATCTTGATTAATGTAATAAATATTATCAGTAATAACGAAACTAGTAATGCCGCCGATAATGTCACCTGTGCTATCTGACTCTCACAACAAGCCTATTGAATCTATGATAATGCCACCTGTCCTATCGGACTCTCACAACGAGCCTATTGAATCTATGGATTTACCTCTATCATTACATCAAATATTTTCTTGGATGCGGAGGTTAGATTCTCACTTGGAGCTATTGGTTGGAGATCTCACTGTCATGTTGGTTAAGCTGTTCGCTTTGTGCTCAGGAAGTCGCAGATTCGAATCCTGCTCTGCAAGTGTCCGAGATAGGCTCTGTACTATTCCTTCACGGAGTCTGACCACAGTCTGCGTTTAGTGAGCTGAAAAATTGATTCTTGTTGTTTTCACTTAATACGTATTGATATATATTTTCCCCGTCGAAGACGGATATGTCGGGCCATTGGCGCAAATAAAACGGCGACACAACGCATTTCCATTTTCTGGACTACATCCTGCTGAAAATCTAGCAGGACCATGATCCAGCTAGATCCAGTTGGAGTTCGAGAATGAACGCAGAAGAAGAAGAAGATAGATATTTTTACTAAATTCTCTCGAATTATCTAGTTGATATACTACAATAAACCCTAAACTCGTCAAGGTCTTAGTGGTACTACATTTAATGCATCAACATACAGAGTCTTCCAGCGATGTCTATCTTCAACGATACAGATGAGTTCGGAAAAATCTTCACCTGTCAAGTCTTGATATTACATGTTTATGATTTTATTTTTTCTGTCTAGTTCTTCGACTTTCAATTGTTGGTACATTACAAGTAGACGCCACCACATGTTTAATTATTGTCCTTGTCGATGTTTGTAAATTTCATGGTCATCATTTAATAATTGAACTATTTATTTATTTAAGGTTGGGGTTAAGGTTTGTTATGCAAAACACAACTAAAATAAATAAGTATTTAAATTATTAAAACATGAACATAAAATTTACCAACATAGGAAAGGGAAATAACTCGACTATATGGTGACGTCTATTTGTCATTCTTTGGTGCCATACCGACACCAAGGCGATCATGGCTCTCCGCAGCTCTCTATCTCCAGTATATTGTATCACGATCGTTGTTGTTTCCTGCCGTGCCAGGTTGTTAAACTAATATTTTCTAACATTGTCGTTCTCTGTTGTCGTCAATCTTGATTCTTGTGACTATGTTCTCTAAACCTTCTTGTCTCATAACGTGGCCAAAACATGAAGATTGACTTTTTCTTATATTATTGATTAAGCTCCGCTTCGCATTTCACTATTTCAACACCTCCACATTAGTTTTCCTGGTAGTTCATGGTATTCTCAGCATTCTTCTATAGAATAACATCTCTGTTACCTCTAATGTACCACTTTTTGTATATTGTCCAATACTCGCATCTATATGTTAGTATAGGAGTTATATAGCACTTCAGAACTCTCTTTCTCACCTCTAATAACAAAGTCATATTATACATTATATTTGCCATTTTTCTGAATGTTATTTTTGCCTGCCCTATTCTGCTTCTCATTTCTGTCGAACTTCTTCCATCTGGTGTAATAATTGTACCTAAATATTTGAATTGTGGACCTGTTTTAATACTATATCATTCACTTTTATCTTGCAAGTTGTGTTATTTTATTGCTTTGAAATAATCATTACTTCTATTTTCTTGATATTTAAGAAGATGTCTGTCTCTTTACTGTCTTTGACTACCACATTAATTAACTCTTGAAGTTCTTCCTCACTTTTAGCAATAAGAACAGTGTCATCCCCACGTCTCAAATTTTTATGTTATGTCCTCCCACTGATATTCCTGGGATGTTAACTATTGCATGCATTATGTTTTCACTGTATAAAGAGAACAGGTCTGGAGAAAGTACACATCACTGTCTAACTTGTACAGTACACAATTTTTCCATGAAAGACCGTTTTTAAACATTGAATCATGTCGTCACTTAGACCCAAACCATGCAAGTTTTCGTCGTTTCACTATTGAAAATATGGATTCTTGTGAACTTGCGAGATTGTCTATTTGATTTCTTATGTACACATTTTTCTTATGCTCTCTTTTGGAAATGTACTACCTTCATATATAACAATTGTATTCGAAGGCATGTATCGTAAACACTTCCTTATCAGGAATTGCTTACTCATGAATTCTCATCCACAAAATCAGGCGAAGCACAACACAGCTAAACCAATCATTCCCAACAGTTGTCTTCTTCCACCCTTGAAAATATTTTGCCAGAAACAACAACGGCATCGAAATTCAGGATATGTAATCTATAGTCTTGCTCCACACTTGATGCCCATCGCAATTTTCTCATGATTATCCATAAAATCTCCAACATAGCCATATTTTTTCCCCCGTTTAAACTTTCCCTTAATTCCACTCTCCACGCTTCCATCTAAATAGATTTTATCTGCTCTTGCAATCAATAGAAGCTTTCAACCATCCCTTGTACAATATTGTTTCACATAGACCAAAATGTCACCCGCGATGAAATCAGATTAAAAATTGTTGTCACTGTGGAGGGTGTAGTTTATCTAGCTCATCATTTATTCACAAATGACAGCTCATGCATATTAATGAGTTCACTGGGAGGACCTGCTGGTTTGCCTAGAAAAATTAGGGGCACGGAGAGAGAGAGAGAGAGAGAGAGAGAGAGTAGAAAGAGTAAGCACATGTCCTATTGTTTGTTGTTTGTCATGAAAAAAACCCAGTGTACCAATGACCATCATTCTTTCAATCTAGCTAAATTTAAAGACAAGTATAGATGTATTTCTTATAATGGGAAATGTAGATGTAGATAAAAATGTAGATGTAGATAAAAAATGTAGATGTAGGTAAAAATGTAGATGTAGGTAAAAATGTAGATCTAGGTAAAAATGTAGATGTAGGTAAAAATGTAGATGTAGGTAAAAATGTAGATGTATATAAAATTTAGATGTAGGTAAAAATGTAGATGTATATAAAAATGTAGATGTATCTCTGATAATGAGGTGCGCTCTTTTCATTCGTGGATGCCAGTCCAGTCTGGTTATGTCAGAGCTTTTGACCAACAAAAATAAGGGAGGCCTTGTTCAAGTAACAACTTTGTCTTCCTCTCCCACTGTCTCTCCCCCACTCTCTCTTTCTTTATATATTTCTCCCTCTTTTTCTCTCCCTCTTCCTGTTTTCTCTTCCCCTCTTTCTTCTCTCCTTCGCATTCTTGTTCTTTGTTTCTTTACATTTCTCTCTTTTCTTCTTTTTTTATCTTTATCATTTACCTCATTATCTCTCTCATTCTATCTCTTTCTCTCTCCTTTTCTCTCTCGCTCATTCTTTTTCTCTTTTTTCTTTTTTTCCCTATCTCTCTCTCTCTCTCTCTTCAAAGTATAGATAACCCTTCCCTTTACCAATCACTTTCTTTCTATAGTGTCTCTGATATCTCCGTGGCCTGATGACTAAGCCAACATAGTCTCCTATATAAGACCTACTGGTTATTAATAAAACCAGCCTTTTAAAATGACTAATTAAACTGTTCCTTTAATTTTCTAATTGGCTGTCGCACAAAGTATAACCCTAGTGACTAATGTAAAACACTGGAATATTAGTCTCGAGTCACTGATAAGGCTTGAGCCAGAAAGTCTTATATCGTCTAAGGTCACTGCTAAACTATATGCCGTGTGTTTACAATGATACAATTTTGATAACTGGTGATTATAATTGGTGATGTCCTTAGAAGACAAATCCCTTTTCATTAACTTTCTAATTAATCTTTCTAGTTTAGGAGCGAGAAAAGGCAGTCCGTTCACTTTTACCACTCAATGGATTGGCTTTCCATGTTTCTTGTCTAACTTACTCGTGTTATTATTTATTTTGTTCTTACCAATTTTTCGTTCATCTAACCTGTCTCTATTATCCCTATATCTTCTTCTTCTCTGCTTTATATATATATATATATATTGTTAAATATATATCACAACATTATTTGAAACCTGTACCAAAATTGTATTTTACGGAATTAATGTTGCATCCTTGACATGAATAAACTTTCAGACTTTATGACAAACCCAACTCCAGTCATTCCCAATGGTACATAGACGATGCTAATTCGTGCACTGCAGTTGGTTCTGGCAATGCCGTATCGTAAGAACAGGACCTCTGTAGGGTATTCTAGCCCAAAGAACAGCGTCATGCAACTGGTTCCTGACCGTTTGATCTGAAATTCGACGAGCTGTTGGCATTGACCGGACTGTGGAAGACGCAGACGCTAATCGATTCTTGAGGTCACGAAGCCGTATGGAGCGGTCTTGGACAGGATTTGTAACTCTGTGTCTTCTACCGCCCGGCCGGTCTGCGAATGAGCCAGTTTTTTTTAAATCGCTTACAAAGCTAAGCACATTAAATTTTCTGATCACTACACTTTTTGATTGTCTAGTCTGTAAGCGTCCAATGATGATGTATCGTTGTTCTGTAGACAGATAAGCCATACTTGCGCATTGAATTTTCAACTGAATTTATTCCAGGACCGTCAATCTTTTAAAGGCTTCACTAATATGATCAGAGAGATTTGAATTCTGTAAGTTTCACGGGATTCTCATGAACCTGTCACGAGTTAGTGCCACAAATGTTGTTTTGACCTTGTCCTCTTTCATGGCCTCACAAATAATGAGATGAGTATAATTCAGGTAACAACCAGAAGATAATGATCAGGGGGATATAGTCGACAGGTTGAATGATGTGCAATCAGCGAATATCTTTTTTAAAAGAAACTAAATATATATATATATATATATATATATATATATATATATATAAATGCCATATATATAGGGAGTGTGAGAGAGATATAAAAAATGCTTAGAATAACACCAAAACCACAACATACTGTGTTGATGGCTATGCCTTGAATTTGATTCGCCACCAATTTCTTGTGCGTGCGTGTGTGTCTGTGCGTGCGCGCGTGCTCGTGCATGCTGTGTGTGTGTTTAAAAATTATTTGTATGTGTGTTTCATGTTATAAATATATAGTATATTATTATTACATTTATATATATTTGTGTGATATATTTGTTTTATGATGTTGATTTTTGTTGTGGACATTATCTTTATATATTGCCCGTGTTCTATCATTGGTATTGATGTTGTCACGGTCTCTGTGTTCACTCCTGTATTTTTGTGCCTGCAGTCTGTGTTTTCTTTTGGTCTTTCTTGTTCGATTCAGTTGCTTCTAGGACTTGTTTTTAATGGTATTGTTTTTTATATCTCTTTCGGGGTGCAAAGGAAACGCATTGCTCTAGGCGGACCCAGGGTTAGCAGATAACCAAGATCCCAAATGTACCTCCTCGCGCTGCACCCTGGTAACAGAAAACAGCAGCTCGAGCTGATTCTGGCCAAATAATTTGGGGATCGTGTCCGAGAATGTGGTGGAAGCAGATGGAAAGTGATTTGTCTGCAGAAGAGACAGGAAATATTTCCGACACCATTTGCATCACCACATACATAGACACTGTCGACATACAGTGACGCCTGTTAGTCCAGTCAGAACATTGGAGGGGCGGCCAATGTAAAAGGCACGTAAAGGTGGATAAAACAAATATAGGCCAAAATGAGTACAATGACACAATGAAAGGGCAGAACAGTGCTAGAGGGCAGCGCGATCTGCAAATGAAAAGTGAAACGTTCCTAGGATAGGGGAACTATAAGCTCTGTTAGCTCGAGACGAGCTTCTAGTTACCTGTGATCCTTATAGGCAGAGACCCAGACCCAATCGTGGCCGCGCGGAAAAAGCAAGACCTAAACCAACTCTAATGTCGAGTCTTCCTTTACCGGAAATATGCTCGCAAAGAGAAATGGTTCCGACCCCGACGGGCTTAGGTAAGAAAGGGACAACGATGGCAGTCCTGGCCCAACTCTACTGTCAAGTTTTCCTATACCGGAAATATACTTGCAGAGAGAAAGAGTTCAGTACCTGATGGGCCCAGACACAAAAGGGACAAAGATTTATCTCTGGCGCAACTCTACTGTCAAGTTTTCCTATACCGGATACACACTTGCAGAGAGAAAGGGTTCAGTACCTGATGGGCTCAGGCGCTATTGGGACAAGGTCGCTCAGCTCGAGAGCGCCTTGCTCTCAAACGAGTGGTGTGAAACTCGAACTTGGACGAGGGGTTCACGATGTCGGTGAACGACGCCTCGGGTAGGAGGGCGAACGAGCCAGGGTCCAACTCTTCTGGCGAGTTCTTCCTCATACGGAACCAGGCTCGCGGATGAGAAACGGTTCAGTACCCGATGGGCACAGGCACAGTGCGTCCAACTGCTCGAGGTGAGTTCATAGATAGTGGAACACCTCGTGCAAAACAGAAGCGCTTGACAAGCGTATTGGCGAAGAGGCACTACACACCAGCGTGCCCGGTAACAGATAGACAGACTGTCACGGACTAGGGACCAAACCCTAAATAAAGGAATGACGAAAACGGATGTGCTGGACCTCGGACGTCCAGGTCACTTAGTGGCCAACCGGGGTGCAAATAATCACAGTTCTACTGTGGAACTTGCAGCACAACGTACTTCACGCTCCCCGGCGGAAATCACACGATAATTTCGTTGTGGTTACTTGAGAGCGAACGCTGAAGAAGAAGAAGATATCTTTCCTGCGTTTTTTATTTTCATTTTCTTTTGGTCTATCATCGTGATGTTTTATCTGCTGGTCCACTGTTTTCTTGTCCGTATGCTCAATCTGACATCTATTATTGGTATTCTGCCCGGGACTAATTTAAGTTTTCAACATCTCATCAAGGTGTGCAACGTCATGCCGCGCATTAATTCCATCTAGAACATGCTACACCAATTGGATAAAATCACTGTCTATGGATAGATACCACATTTGATGCTTCATCACACAGAGTTCTCCAGAAAATTCTATCCTCAGCGATGCAGATGAGTAATGACAAATTTTGTCCTGTCCATTCCTGGATGTTGTATGCCCATGCCTTTATTTGTCCTCCTCTGCTTCTTTCCCCTTCGACAGTTCCCTGCAGTATTGTTTTTGACAAAGAATCATGTCTACGTACATATCCACAGCATGCAAGTTTTTGACAAGTTATCGTGACTCCATACATATCCAAAGCATGCAAGTTCTTGACAAGTTATCGTGACTCCGTACATATCCAAAGCATGCACAATTTTGACAAGTTATCGTGACTCCGTACATATCCAAAGCATGCAAGTTTTTGACAAGTTATCGTGACTCCGTACATATCCAAAGCATGCAAGTTTTTGACAAGTTATCGTGACTCCGTACATATCCAAAGCATGCAAGTTTTTGACAAGTTATCGTGACTCCGTACATATCCAAACCATGCAAGTTAAGAACATTATCTCTGATCATATATTATGAATACAATGATCAAAGAATGTGAACCAGTGAATCCTCCTGAATTACCGGCACGTGAAGTCATTATGTACATGATGATCATTGGACGTCAACGTTGTAAAAAGATGATCAGCTTTACAAGTGTCTGGTTGGCTAATATTATCTGGTCAACATTAACATATATTTGTGATTAAGCATATCAACAAAATCAAGCCCGCTGATAGAGCAAGTGGGGGAAGGGGGCAGGTTCCAAGCTCAGCCCCTTTAGGAAGCTAGGCCATGACATTAAATACTACTATGCGGGAATAGATAACACATTATCCCCCTTCCCTTTTCCCCCTCATCACCACGAAGAGTTTCCCTTCTCCAATCTTTTATAGAACCAACCTTTTTTCAAAGTATCAATGACACTGAACAGAATCCATATGCATCCATTCTGTATCTTGTGGATCTTGCACTAAGAATCGGACACAGTAACGTCCCCTGATTGCCACTGTCATGAAATACAGTACTAAATGACACAGTAACGTCCCCTGATTGCCACTGTTATGAAATACAGTACTAAATGACACAGTAACGTCCCCTGATTGCCACTGTTATGAAATACAGTACTAAATGACACAGTAACGTCCCCTGATTGCCACTGTTATGAAATACAGTACTAAATGACACAGTAACGTCCCCTGATTGTCACTGTTATGAAATAAAGTACTAAATGACACAGTAACGTCCCCTGATTGCCACTGTTATGAAATAAAGTACTAAATGACACAGTAACGTCCCCTGATTGTCACTGTTATGAAATAAAGTACTAAATGACACAGTAACGTCCCCTGATTGCCACTGTCATGGAATAAAGTACTAAATATCTCCCGCACCTTCCTCGCTCACAAAGAATAAATAAAATATCCATAAAATTATGCAATAGTTCTATTGTTCATAATTCAGGAAGACCAAACAAACAAATAAATAAACACTACATTATCAGTAGGAGGTTCTAGATCACGTACCACGTACATCTCAGTCGGTATTATAACAATCAAATGTGCTCCATTTTCTGTTTACAATCGCTAACGTACATTCAATGCTAGAAGGAAAATATTAACATCTAAACAAATCACACAAAACCTAAAAATAAGATTATAAAGTGCTAATACTAATCTATATTAATGTATGGCTCAGAAACGTGGCTCAGAAACGTGGCTCAGAAACATGGCTCAGAAACGTGGCTCCGAAACGTGGCTCAGAAACGTGGCTCAGAAACGTGGCTCAGAAACGTGGCTCAGAAACGTGGCTCAAAAACGTGGCTCAGAAACATGGCTCAGAAACGTGGCTCCGAAACGTGGCTCAGAAACGTGGCTCAGAAACGTGGCTCAGAAACGTGGCTCAGAAACGTGGCTCAGAAACGTGGCTCAGAAACATGGCTCAGAAACGTGGCTCAGAAACGTGGCTCAGAAACATGGCTCAGAAACGTGGCTCAGAAACGTGGCTCAGATACATGGCTCAGAAACGTCGCTCAGAAACATGGCTCAGAAACGTGGCCCAGAAACGTGGCTCAGAAACATGGCTCAGAAACATGGCTCAGAAACATGGCTCAGAAACAAACAGCTAGAACATTTAATTTGCTTTTTGAGGTGTGGATAATAAACAAGAAATAAATTAGCAGTATCTTGTGAAAAGTGGACAAATGCAGCAGCTCAAGAGAATACAATTGCTAGAATGTCATTGGTATGTCAAACACCATCTATAGAGGTTATCCCAGTCCCGAACTATCCAAGTACTGTTGTGGCCAGCATAGGCCTTAACAGCCGTCTACGAAATTAAGGACATAACTATAACTGAATTTATTTTAAAGTGGATGTAAAAAATTATCATCATCACTTTTGATGAACAAACAACATATAGAAGAATAGGGAGAACTTCATGGAAGAACAAGAAAATAAACAAAGGTTCAGACAACACCGTAGATGAAAGAAATACTGGTACATTACGGGCAGCAGTGGCCACATTTTAACGAAATAAACATGTACATTATTTAGCGAAACGAAATATCTTGAAAGACACATTTCACAGTAGCTAAGACTACTGGCGGATCTAGCTATCCGTCTCCTACACAATGAGAGGCTCCCTTTTCAATTATCCTGGGGGACGGGAGTCCTCTCAGTGCGTAGCGCGCAGGTTGATGCAGACCTGAAGCTGAATGAAATTACGCCATTCCAAGCACGCATATCACTCATATTAGTAATAATTAAGGATAACTGGTAAGGAAAAGGGCGGGACAAGTTAAATTGTTTATCCATTGAAACGTTGCAGTGGGAAGGAAAACTTTACAGATCGGGTTTTTATCTCCTGCATGCGCATCGAAAAATATAATAAGCGATGGAGGACTCTGTGTATTGTTGCGTTAAGTTTAGTATCACTACGACCCTGACTCTGTATATTGATGCATCCAATGTGATATCACTACGACCCTGACTCTGTATATTGATGCATCCAATGTGATATCACTACGACCCTGACTGTATATTGATGCATCCAATGTGATATCACTACGACCCTGACTCTGTATTGATGCATCCAATGTGATATCACTACGACCCTGACTCTGTATTGATGCATCCAATGTGATATCACTACGACCCTGACTCTGTATTGATGCATCCAATGTAGTATCACTACGACCCTGACTCTGTATTGATGCATCCAATGTAGTATCACTACGACCCTGACTCTATATTAATGCATCCAATGTAGTATCACGACGACCCTGACTCTGTATTGATGCATCCAATGTAGTATCACTACGACCCTGACTCTGTATTGATGCATCCAATGTAGTATCACTACGACCCTGACTCTGTATTGATGCATCCAATGTGATATCACTACGACCCTGACTCTGTATTGATGCATCCAATGTGATATCACTACGACCCTGACTCTGTATTGATGCATCCAATGTGATATCACTACGACCCTGACTCTGTATTGATGCATCCAATGTGATATCACTACGACCCTGACTCTGTATTGATGCATCCAATGTGATATCACTACGACCCTGACTCTGTATTGATGCATCCAATGTGATATCACTACGACCCTGACTTTGTATTGATGCATCCAATGTAGTATCACTACGACCCTGACTCTATATTAATGCATCCAATGTGGTATCGCTACGACCCTAACTGGGTCTTATGGTCTTATCACACTGGACGTAAGGTATGGTATGTTATGAATACAAACGTATAGTGTGTTATTTGATAAAAATATTATCCTCTGTTGAAATGTATCAAGCTCTTATCAGTCACATTGCGAGGGATGGGGGGGGGGGGGAGGACTTAGGGGCCTTATTGGGCGGGGGGGGGGGGAGGGTAATTGTGGAATATATGCTTGCGGGGCAAAGGTGCTAGAATGTTACCATCGTTCTGGGCGCCATATACACTAGCTGCTCCACTGCCCTTATCCTGGCGCCATGAGTGCTGACACATAAATTCATCTCAATTTCCCAGTTCGTTGTAATATTCCAGTTTCTGTTTCAATTTTCCATTTTCAATAACTGAAAAATAAAACAAAGAGAAGAAAAACACTAGTTATTTTTTCTGTGGCTTGTCAGTCATTGTCTTAGATTGTTGGATTGGGCCCTGCATTATAAAAAAATCGATTGTCGTATCTTTCCATGCAAGCACTGTTGCCAATTGACTCTGGCTGGTAACGCCGCAGTTCAATTTTAGCATACGCAAGTGATATCAATAAGCTTACATATAACGATACGTATAACGCTACAGGAATAACATAACATCTGCCTTTTTTTCTACGGAGAGAAAAGAGCAGACACAAAAATTACTTCTAAAATACAGATCCGCAACCTTATTTTTTTCTGTTCGCGACATCATGTGATAGAAACGGTGGCCCGTGATCACATGTTATAGAAACGAAGTGGCTTAATGCCTCATGAACTATAACCAAAGTGGCCTGCGATTTTACGTTATAAAAAGATAATGGCCCACGATCATATGTTATAAAAACAAAGTGGCCCGCGATAATATGTTATAAAATCAAATTGGCCCGCGATCACATGTTATAAAAACAAAGCGGCCTGCGATCATATGTTATAAAAACAAAGTGGCCCAAGACCTCATGTAGAAGCCAAGTAGCTTTTAACTATATTCTGGTTTCTTCATATGTAATCGGTCCATTTCAAGAAATGTGCCTGCCGCCTGCCGAGAGTACAACTCATGACACATAACTGCGTAGCTGAGATAGCCCCCAGGTATCCGACAAAATATCCGAAAAACATCCACGTTGTAAACAAGACATCACGAGCGGGATTCGAATCATCGACGTCTTGGGCACAAGACGAACAGCTTAACCACAACACGCAGAGACATTCCCAAGAAGTTGGAATGAAAAAAAAATCTTCAGAATCACATCCCCGTCAAATATTCCAGAATTAATATATTTATATTACGCTTCTTCTTAAGCGTTCATTCTCAAACTCCTGCAGATTAGCAGGATGTAGTCCAGAGAGTGGAACGCATTGTATCATAGTTTATAGATTAACTGCGATATATACGACTTTCAGACCGACACATCCATCTTCAGCATTTCTATTGCTCACAATTTCTGAATATAAATGACAAACATGCAGACATGTACAATATGAGAAGAGACAGGCAATGCGATCAGATATTACTGTCTTCAAAAGCATAAGCTTTCAACCTGAGTTATTTGGGTCCTGAGAGGATAATGACATTTACAGGTGGACCACTAATAAATATGTGAAAATGGGAAGAAACAGGCCCGTCTTGGAGGACTACAGACCCATCTAGGAGGACCACAGAGGGTCTAGGATGACCACAGAAAAAGAACTGCTTGAACGATATTTAAGACCTATATTCTCGAATCTTAAAAAGGCTTGGTGATTTTTAGAATGTGAATGACCATTTGCTTTACGGTACCAGGGAGTTGGGAAATAACCCATCTCAAAAGAGGATCACGAACCAAAACATATTAAGAACTTTCTGATACAAAGAGACACATCACTACATTGATAACTACTGAATAAAACTGACACATTACTACATTGATAACTACTGATTCAAAGTAACACATTACTACATTGATAACTACTAATCCAAAGAGACATATCACTACATTGATAACTACCGAATAAAAGTGACACATTACTACATTGAGAATTACTGATTCAAAGAGACATATCACTACATTGATAACTACCGAATAAAAGTGACACATTACTACATTGATAACTACTGATTCAAAGTGACACATTGCTACATTGATAACTACTGATTCAAAGTGACACATTACTACATTGATAACTACTGATCCAAAGTGACACATTACTACATTGATAACTACTGATCCAAAGTGACACATTGCTACATGGATAACTACTGAATAAAAGTGACACATTACTACATTGATAACTACTGATTCAAAGTGACACATTGCTACATTGATAACTACTGAATAAAAGTGACACATTACTACATTGATAACTACTGATTCAAAGTGACACATTACTACATTGATAACTACTGATTCAAAGTGACACATTACTACATTGATAACTACTGATCCAAAGAGACATATCACTACATTGATAACTACCGAATAAAAGTGACACATTACTACATTGATAACTACTGATTCAAAGTGACACATTGCTACATTGATAACTACTGATTCAAAGTGACACATTACTACATTGATAACTACTGATCCAAAGAGACATATCACTACATTGATAACTACCGAATAAAAGTGACACATTACTACATTGAAAATTACTGATTCAAAGAGACATATCACTACATTGATAACTACCGAATAAAAGTGACACATTACTGCATTGATAAATACTGATCCAAAGAGACATATCACTACATTGATAACTACCGAATAAAAGTGACACATTACTACATTGAAAATTACTGATTCAAAGAGACACATCACTAGATTGAGATCCAAGTTAGATGATTAAGTTAGCGGACAAAGTGGGGGACTCTGAAATAGAAGTAGTGACAAACATCACAAGATGGACAAAGCTGTCAGAGTGTTAAACCAGGTAATGATATCTGCAATAGAAATAAAAACATTCGAAATAAAATGCTATAGAAAGGTCATAAGACATGAATACAGAAGAATATTTTATCTATCAATTGTCTTATCTCTGCTTATGCTGTGAGGCGTCGCATGATTGAATAACGATCGGTTTTCGGGTTGTTGCACGTCTAGTCGCTTGTTATGCAGTAATACTGTGCCGTCTCTGGAAGAATATTGACTCTTCAATATCAACGAAACATACAAATTAGCATTTCGATCTAGAAGAATATTGGCTCTTCAGAATCAACCAAACACGCAAGTTAACATTTCAGTCTTGAAGAATATTGACCGTCAAAATCAACCAAACATCCAAGTTAACATATTTTGCACACAGTAGTTTAGAAAGACTAATCATGTAGGGAACTGTCCCAGGAAAGAGCAAAGGAGTCCGCCAAGGACTACGATAGATTCTGAATATCTAGCTTCTTTTTAATATTACACTGAAAGAAGGGCAGCTTGCACAGAACGGCTACACTTACAGAATGACAGTGAGGACACTTTCATCGGGAAATGAAATTAGTGTAATATAAGTCATTCACCCATCGACCAGCAGACCATGGTTATGATTCCACAAAAATTATTTGAATTTATGTTTTCTAAAATTCGAGTTTATAAATAAAGTTACTCCCGTGGTTCACTCAGCCATATTGTATGTATATATATATATATATATATATATATATATATGACAATCTTGGGGAGAGTATTTTGTGCTGGGACATGCGGGAGTCCGGGGTAATGAGTGAGCGGATAGGTTTGCCGCCCACGCTGCTACTACGGCTGTTGTTGGAGCGATGGATCGGGAAGACATTTTGAATGCCCTGCTGGAAAACGAACGAACAAATGACAAGTGACGATGACTCTTGTTCCATGAATAGAATAAGGCAGCTTGGTTTGAAAAGTGGTGTCGCTAGAAAGGAGCGATTTCGTGGGCGAGAAAGAATGACGGCCAATCAACGATGTACTGGGACTGTCAGTCAACGTGTAATAGCGGATACACTCAAGGAAAGATCTGAGCACCTATGGACTTTTCCGGAGTGCAATGACGATGATCCAACGACTACCTGACTAACTAACGCAGCCATGTAAAGGTAGTGCACCAGTGCTCAATTTCTAGGAAGATCAAGTAATGGCTCAATCGCCAGTGTGCAAGTGTGGTAGCGACGCTTGTCAGTCAGTTTCTGGTCAACCACTGACTACGCAGCTGATCATTTCTAGGAAACTGGTAAATTGTACTATCTGACTGATTCATAACTCAGCAGTCTAACAGAGCGTACCACCACAACAGGGGACAGGAAATGTTGGAGGTCCGTTGCAGGCAATATTCTTTGCGGAGACGGAACTTTATGATGTTGATGAGGTCTTTATCGTTACAACTTACTGTACAGGACTTATCACACAGAAGACTTCCACTATCTATCTGGTCTATCAATTTTTTATATTTGTGTGTGTGGTTGCTATAGTATTTTTAGAATCCCTGATCTTAAGTACTCTCATCAATGTTGTTTTAGTTAGAGTTGTACAGAGTTCCAAAACGTGCAACACTGGGAATTGACATAGCAACTGCACAACTCACATCATAAAAAGATACTTTTCACTGGCTAGATTCCATTGTGCTATACACTCCCTACATTTAGGATTCTGGTAACATCACTTAGAATGGTAGTAACACGCTACTATCTCGTTCTAAATGATATATAAATAAATGTGTGGATCGCTAGAGTAGACTTGTGTTAAGTCACTAACACTGTTCAGCGTCGTTGTCGACATTATAGTCCGTAATCGACCTCTAGGGATACGGGTGTCATGATACAGCGGTAGGAATGCTTGACAATAACGGATAACAGTCAGAGAAAGAAGTGATGAATTGTAGTCACATCAGCACGTATTTTGTAAGTTGAAGTTACTGCCGTATTGAAGACATGCGATTGTATGGACTGTGTAGTTAGACGTGTCCAAAGGTAACACCACCAAATAGTTGCAGGCTTTTAAGTACTTAAGCGTACAAGAATCAATCAGAAAGTAATGTATTACATTGATTCTCTCAGCTAATGGTTTAGATAAATATCCAATAAACATCGATGGGTACAAGATTCCAGAAATAAGATATGCAGATGACACAGTCCTCCTAACGACACATCCTGAGGGACTGAAACAGTTAATCACAACAACAAAGAAATACAGCGAGATCTAAAAATCTATATCTAAACGCACAGAAAACATAAATTATGACAACAGACAAAACAAAGATCAAACCAATAATAAACATAGACAATATAGAATTAGAATGTGCAAACAAATTCAAATATCTGGGAGCAAATATAAACAGTTCTGGAGATTGTTCAGTCGAGATTAGAAGAAGACTCGCAATTGCAACACTCAAATTAAAACAAATGAGAAAGTTATGGCACAATAGTAATAATGACACTAAATTAAACCATTTTAAGATCATGTGTTTTCCCAGTGGCACAAATATGGTTGCGAGATTTGGACTTTAAACAAGACAACATCTAAAAAAATAAATTCATTTGAAATGAAGTGCTACAGAAAGATCCTACGAATATCATCGACAGAGAAAAAAGAACATTGAAGTTTTAAAATTACTGAAACTAAACGAAGTGTGCCTTCTAAATACCAGCATAAGAAGGAAGCTACAGTAATTTGAACACTTAAGGCGATACGATGGCATCGAGAGGCTGATTCTAGAGGGTAGAGTGCCAGTTAGGAGAAGAAGAGGAAGACCAAGAAGACAATGGACCAGCGACATCGAAGAATGTACGCACATGTCTTTGGCCAATGCAGGCCTGCTTGTCCGGAAACAGAGAGGCGTTCAGAGTATCCACAACGAAGACAACGTTCTGGAAAGAATTTGTCACTTGATATAATGGTTTAGATAGTCATGAAATTATCCAAACTTCAAATATAGCATGAGCTGATTACGTACATCACAGTGCACAACATTCGGCCAAATGAGATGGCTGCAATATATTGCAAAGATATATTTACCCGTAGTCGTAACCTTCGATAACAGTTACCATGTTGTTCCGACAGGCCAACGTTGTGCTTGAACTAGTTACGGGCCGAACAACAAAGAAACATGTCGACAGTTCCAGAATTGTGCCCTGATGTCGACGTCTGTTTCGGTGACATTAGACTCGAAACACCATCGAGTCGGATGTCTGCTGGAACAGAGGGCGAAGCACTTATGGGAATGCCCACGTGATGTGAGGCCAGTTTCTAATCAAGAATCAAGAATCAAGATAGGGCAGGACGTGTGTGACCAATGGGCTGGAACAGAAGGTAAATTTCAAACAAGAATAACACATGATTGGGTCTACGAGTGATGGATTTTGGCAGTAGATACAGGCTAGCCATTGTTAATATATTGTTTCCTCATAATACATTCAGACAAATCACATGGCAGAGATACATAATACATTCAGACAAATCACATGGCAGAGATACATAATACATTCAGACAAATCACATGGCAGAGATACATAATACATTCAGACAAATCACATGGCAGAGATACATAATACATTCAGACAAATCACATGGCAGAGATACATAATACATTCAGACAAATCACATGGCAGAGATACATAATACATTCAGACGAATCACATGTCAGAAATACATAATACATTCAGACGAATCACATGTCAGAAATACATAATACATTCAGACAAATCACATGGCAGAAATACATAATACATTCAGACAAATCACATGACAGAGATACATAATACATTCAGACAAATCACATGGCAGAGATACATAATACATTCAGACGAATCACATGTCAGAAATACATAATACATTCAGACAAATCACATGGCAGAAATACATAAATACATTCAGACAAATCACATGGCAGAAATACATAATACATTCAGACAAATCACATGTCAGAAATACATAATACATTCAGACAAATCACATGGCAGAAATACATAATACATTCAGACGAATCACATGTCAGAAATACATAATACATTCAGACGAATCACATGTCAGAAATACATAATACATTCAGACGAATCACATGTCAGAAATACATAATACATTCAGACATATCACATGGCAGAAATACATAATACATTCAGACATATCACATGGCAGAAATACATAATACATTCAGACGAATCACATGTCAGAAATACATAATACATTCAGACAAATCACATGGCAGAAATACATAATACATTCAGACGAATCACATGTCAGAAATACATAATCAACTTGATTTCATACTAGTGGTAACAGAAGAATAACAAATCTAATATCAATCAGGCCAAGACCAAGAGCTTCCATTTAGTTGATGTTGGCAGTAACAACGACATGTTACTAATGTTTTAAGAATAAACTCAAAAATTAATTGTTTTTATTGCTCGTCCATCAAAAGTGATGCTGACCATTTGTTACATCCACTATTCAAATTCAGTTAGAGTTGTCGATGACAGTGAGTTTTTGGATGGCTAATAAGCCATATTCTAGCAGTAAATGTCCTTAGACTGTTCGGACATTGGATGACCACTGAACATGATTATTGGTCTACCCGTGACTTTCTAGCTACTTTCCACTAAAGAGCTTCTGCATTTCTTATCTTTTCACACAAGGTGCTGCAACTTTGTTTACTGTAGAGTGCGGTATAGCTATATTTTGTGCAAGTTTTCCCCATGTATTTTGGTCTATTTCAAAAGCTTTCAGCATGGTCGTCAGCAACGAATCCTTGTAGCGCTTATTTTGGCCAACCTCATATTGTATGCCCTTCAGCAGCTTAACATACAGAAGTATCTTTGGTAAGCGATCATCTAGCATCAGTATCACATGACCTGCCCAACGAATGTTTTTTCTGCACTAGAATAGTATTAATGCTAGATATATTAGATATGTCACAGACATTGGTATCTGGAATCTTGTCATGGCGTCTGATGTTCACAACTTTTCTGAGACAGGTTTTGTGAAAGTGATTGAGCGTCCTCAAACGTCGTCTATACACAGTCCATGTTTCACTAGAGTATAACCAGCTCTGGAAGTATCACTGCTCTGTAAACATTTCTGTGTCCTATATTTGCGTACAATCTGCCGAAAGTGATGCTGTGCACACATCAGCAGACTACCACCAGACAGCATACCACAGCAATCTATGCCACACATATGCAGTGAAGACAGACCTAGAGGCCGACTACGAAAACGATGGACCACCGAAATAAAAGAGGCCACACCACAATATACTCAGCACACACGAGGTAGGTAGGTTAATAAGTTTGCCTTTCTTTTGGAGAGGCGTGCCCTTTCAACCAGCGGACAAAGTCCAATTAAGCTATATCAGGACACACTACCAAAAAATATTAGAGGTAACAAAGACTCCAAGTACCAAAGCTTGTGGTACGCTTCGTGTGGTCCCATCAAAGAAGAATGATATTTTATAGTTACGGTATCATGTTAAACTCGTCATATAATATTATGTCTAGCCAAACTATGTATAATCAGAACATGCGTATTTCCAGTAGCAATATATGGATATAAGGCATGGACATTGATCATGTGACGTATTCCTTCCAGAACGTTCTCTTCCCAATGAACTCTCTGAACCTCTCTCTGTTTTGGGCGATGTGGCTAGCATTTTCTAGCGATGTATTCATGTTATCTTTAATGTCGTCAGTCCATAGTCTTCTTGGTCTGCCCTTTCTCCTCTAAAATGGAGATTAAATAAAACAATAGCAAAGAGAATCGCTGCTTTCTAAATGAAATGCTACAGAAGAATGTTACGTATATCATGGACAGCTAAAAAGACAAATCAAGAAATGTTAAGATCAATAAACGTCGAAGAGGGCTGGCTCATTAACGACATCCTAACAAGAAAGCTGTGTTGGTTTTGGTCATATAAAGAGACATAACAGCATGGAAAGATTAATAGCTGAAGGCAGAGTTAACAACAACAGGGGGAAAAGGGCGGCCAAGACGACGATGGTGCAGTGATATATGAGATTGTTTAAACATGTCTCTAGCTGCGGCAGATCAACTCGCCCCGAATCGCGGAGTGTTCAGAGAATCCATAAGGAAGACCATGTTCTGGAAAAAAATATGTCAAATGAGAAAAAGATTATGGTAACTGTTAAGTGTTAAATGTCAAGTATTAACTATTAAATTTTAACTGTTAAGTGTTAAATATTAACTGTTTAATTATTAAATGGTTAATATTAACTGTGAAGTGTCATGAGATTCAGCGTTTAAAAGGATCATTGATTATTCCTACAATCTATTGAAATTTCCACTATTATCAATCAGAACTTACAACCTTCTCCCAGGCTATCCCTTGATAAACTCATCAAAATGAAGACATATTGATAATGTGTCAGATAATATGAACAAATACTTAGCTGCGAAAATAATACAGTTCCGAAATTGACTTTAAAAATCGATTTGTCCAGTTTACGCCATAATAATGTCGTTCTGACTATGTTAGCTTTGATTGAAGATCGATTCCGATGTAATGTTAGTTTCCCCGAAATGTTAAAACAGCCCTTAAAGCGAAAAACAGTTGCTGAATAATGTAATTACTGATTATGTTCCATTTACATATTACATATTAGGACTTGGCACCGATGTGTACGTAGTAAGCGTGGTATTTGTAGAGACAGTACAGAAAATATAGTCGTTACAGCTTGTCACGATATAAATCAAATTCATGGCCATTGATTGTTGTCGTTGTGTGGCCAAGAAATCGATAAACGTCGTTACAAGTGATTTTAAAAAGTTGATAGTAGAGTGGATGATGATGTTGTCGATGAGTCTGATGATGATGATGCCGATGCGGATGTTAATGATGAAAATGACGATGAAGGTTATACCGATGATGATGAGGATGATACTGGTGAAGATGATTAAGATAATGATAATGGCGATCAGTTGTGGATGCTGGTGATGACTATTATGATAATGACGATGATGAGACTTTTGGTGATGAAGATGATGAGAAGAAGGATGAGGATAATGATGATGATGATGATGATAATGGTGAGGACTACAATGAACCTGATGATAACGCGATGATAATAAAGGTACTAAAGATGATAATGGCGACGATGAGAATGAGAGAGTCATAAGAGAGACTAGTTTGTCATCTTTGTTCCTTATGTCAGGGGGTGGAACTTTACTTACATCTCCAAGAGTTACTAATTGACACCTCTAAACAAGAGGTTTCCCAAAGAATGTTTCCCATAGAATGTTTCCCATTGAATGTTTCCCATTGAATGTTTCCGATAGAATGTTTCTCATAGAATGTTTCCCATAGAATGTTTCCCATAGAATGTTTCCCATTGAATGTTTCCCATAGAATGTTTCCCATAGAATGTTTCCCATAGCATGTTTCCCATAGAATGTTTCCCATTGAATGTTTCCCATTGAATGTTTCCGATAGAATGTTTCTCATAGAATGTTTCCCATTGAATTTTTCACATATAATATTTCCCATTGAATGTTTCCCATATAATGTTTCCCATAGAATATTTCCTATTGAATGTTTCTAATTGAACGTTTCACATAGAATGTTTCCCATTGAATGTTTCCCATTGAATGTTTCCCTTTGGACATTTCCCATAGAATGTTTCCCATTGAAAGTTTCCCATAGAATGTTTCCCATAGAATGTTTCCATTGAATGTTTCCCATAGAATTTTTCCCATAGAATGTTTCCCATATAATGTTTCCATTGAATGTTTCCCATAGAATTTTTCCCATTGAATGTTTCCCATAGTATCTACTTCTTCGAATGTCGTCTTTAAATACTGTGTTTAAATCTTGATTGTATTCGATTGCTGATTTCACTCAGTCTCTGTGTGAATAGTGCGTCTGTACAGCTCGCTTCTCTTCTGAAGCCAAATTGAGAGGGACTCAGCTGTTGTCGGAAATGTATCGTATTCTCTGTTCTATTATTTGTGCGTAGATTTCACCTGCATGACTTAATAAGGAGATGCCTCTATATGATTCACACTGTATCTTACTGTCTTTATTTTTTTCCGTAGTTGTACAATTACTGATTTTTGCCAGTCGTCGAAATTTTTCCTGCTACAAGAGAGAGATCAGGTCGGGATCTGAGAACAAACGAAAAAAATAAACTTGTCAATATTGGTCAAGATACCACCACATGATCGCAAGCTTTCATGTAATTAGATGACTGGTCATATAGCGTTAGAACATTAGTTAACAACCAGATGGTTGCAAGATTTCATGTAATTCAATGTCTGAGCATATAGTGACGGAACATTAGTTAATACAAGCAAATGGTTGCAAGCTTTTATGTAATTTAATGCCCGGGCATATAGTGGTGAAATATCGATAAAGTCAAATGATTGCAAGTTTTAATTCAATGTCTGGGCACCTAGTGATGAAACATGCCCAATATATAAGACATATTTCTATTGAGTAGAAGGCATCTTGGAGGGGGGGGAGGAGGCATGGATAAAAGCTCAGTAGAAACGTCACATAACATATAAGAAATACGAGCTTCATTGCTTGTAATTCCATGGGATTGAAAACAACACACAACAAACAAACAATAACATTCAGTTAAAATTCTTCCTGCAGTGCTGACATCAATGTAAACTATAACGAAGCTATGCTGTAAGAATGTGTTAATCTACACAGGTAACCTTCGAGTTTAACATCGGTGTCTTATAGGACAACTCATTTCAGATAACCTGCCTCAGGCCCAAGATGCTTTTTTCTATGAATCTGTTTTACTTCTTCTTCTGCATTAATTCTCAAACTACTTCAAATTACTGAGAAAGTTCTTAAATTCCTTCAGATTCAATCAATCAATCAAGTGCCATGCCGACTGGCGTAGGCGATCATGTTTCTCCACGACTATCTGTCTCTTGTGTTGTCAATAAGCTCGGTTGGTGAGCTTCTACCATGCCACGATACAAGCACATCTAGTAACTTGTCTCTTTGTCGACCTCTATCTCTTCTCCCCTTGATCTTTCCAGTGGTTATTAAGTGTTCAAGCTGTGTTCTTCTCAGCAAATGCCCTATAAACCTTGACTGTCTGCCTCTAATGTTTGATATGATTGATCTTTTTACGCCAGCATCAATGAGAACCTCTGCATTGGTTTTCTTGGCTGTCCATGGTATTTTCATCATTCTTCTCAGAAACCACATTTCTGTAGCCTCCAATTCACTCTGAATTTTCTTGTTTATAATCCATGCTTCACATCCATAAAAAAGAATCTCAGCACTCAAATTCGGGTCTGCATTGATAGACTTCCATTGCAAAAAATGGTTATAATTTTTTGGAATGCTGATTTGGCTTGTGCTGTTCGGCTCTTTATCTCACTAGAGCATGTAACTTCTGATGGTTAACAAGGTGCCAAGATATTTCACTTTTTCAACTTGTGCTTATTTTGTGTTATTAATTATTATGTTGCATCTTGGTGGTCAGATTAGCAAGGTGTATTCATGATAACGGAATGAGTTGTGTCATTGTTTAGTTTGTTTGCGATATTTGCAATTTTCGTCCTGACACATCTGACTTCAGCATGATTTGTGGGTCGCATGACCCTCAATAGATTGCGACAGCCATCTCCACTCCATAAACCTCCGTAGTCACCTCTTACGACGTACATGACAGGTAAGAGTGTCACTGTTCTTTGCTCCCATTCGTGCCCCGGTATTCGAGAATTGTAACGAACGCAGGCCTTATGGGGCTAGACTCGATCTACGAGCTCGACACGAGAACCACAACCAAACACAATGAATTAATTTAAATATATAATCACTCATAAATTTGTTGATATCTCAAACGACTGCATTATCTTGGTGATATCTTGCACCAGTAATCGGCTATAGAATTGCAGATGAGCAATCTAGTGTCTTGGCCTTCTAACCCTTTTTTAAATACCAGAGAAAGAATGAAACACAAGACTGACACTTGGCCAGCGTTGAGACACAAGTCATTAGTTTACGTCGTTGTAAAACAGTGGGAACCTCGGCGGATGAGAGATATAATGTACTTGATACAATGAAATAAAAAAGAAACTTGTACATGTATATATACATATATACATACATACATATATATATACATATATATATATATATATATATATATATATATATATATATATATATATATATATATATATATATATATATATATATATATATATATATAAACATTTAACAATTTTTTGCTGGCATCCGTTCTGTTGATTGCTGATTCAGCGGTCGATCGATTTTGTTTGGTTGATTGCTGATATAGCGGTCCATGAGATTTGTTCTGATTGATTGCTGATTCATACGTCCATGAGTTATAATCTGGTTGATTGCTGATCCAGCGGTCCATGGGCTGTGTTCTGATTGATTGCTGATCCAACGATCCATGGGTTGTGTTCTGGTGGATTGCTGATCCAGCGGTCCATGGGCTGTGTTCTGTCGGATTGCTGATCAGCGGTCCATGGGCTGTGTTCTGGTTGATTACTGATCCAATGGTCCATGGGCTGTGTTCTGGTGGATTGCTGATCCAGCGGTCCATGGGCTGTGTTCTGATTGATTACTGATCCAATGGTCCATGGGCTATGTTCTGGTTGATTACTGATCCAGCGGTTCATGGGCTGTGTTCTGGTTGATTGCTGATCCTGCGGTCCATGAGTTATGTTGTGGTTGATTGCTAATCCAGTGGTCCATGGGATATGTTCTGATTGATTGGTGATTCAGTGGTCCATGAGTTTTGAC
>CM067304.1:27960883-27985883 GCA_034231615.1 Meghimatium bilineatum | reverse complement strand
TTGTTCGTTACCCTCCATACCCTTGCGTCCGGAGACAAACATGAAATGATGTTCACTTTTTAATCATCTTTACCCATCGCCTAAGTACATTTCCTGTTTTTACTTTCTGAATCATATTTTTGGAGATTTTTCACGCATGGGAATAGGTTTGTCGTTCCAGGGGCATCGGGGCACATATTCATTCATTCATTTTCTTTTTGCGCTGAAATTAGCGCATAGGGCAGAGGTCAGATCTCTCCAATTCTGTCTATTCAAACCTATTCTGTGTAGTTCTTGAATAGTATGTATATTGATTGTTTTACTGTCTCTAAGTATTGTTCTCCTGAGTGTTTCTTTTGGTCTACCCATGGCTCTTTTGCCTGTAGGTATCCATTCAAGAGATTGTCGGTGCATTCTATTGATGTCTACGCGTAGGACATGCCCGATGTAGGACCAACAGCGTTTTCTGATAACATCTGTGATAAAATTTTGATGTGTCTCTTCTCTGATTTTATCATTCGATTTGAATTAACTCCAATGGGTGTTAGTTATCCTACGAAGACATTTGTTCTCGAAACTCAGTAATTTCTTTTCCGAAGATAAAGAGCTTTTCCAGCTCTCACATCCATATGATAGCACCGGAATAACGCAGGAATTAAATAAGTGCATTTTCGTGCGTGTGCTGATTGACTTTGATCTCCAGATATTAGACAGTCTGTTAAAGGCACTTGATGCTAGTGCAATGCGAGTTGTAATTTCTGTCATGACATCACCGCCGAGTGTTAATTTGCTTCCTAGATAGAATAATTTGTGTACCTTTTCAATTTGTTACTGTCTTGATTATATATATATATATATGACATGAGTTAAATAATAGTATTACAATGAACACAAGCCAGATAATCGAATTTTCAACAACATGTCTTTATCAAAATTGATACATATACACACAAACCTGAAGGTACAATATCATCATGGCTACATGAAATTACGGAAACATGATCACGGTCATCCGACTATTGTTCTCTATCTATCTATACGCTGTGTCCCTTGTTTGCCTTGCAGCGTCAGGGGTGGAAGAGTTCTCTGGAGATGGCCTTCTTGTGCGCTGTTTGTAAGCTTGTTCCTGTGGCTTCTTTGATTTCTGTGATCCATCTTTTACATGGTCTGCCTCTGGTTTTATAACCGTTATGTCTATGTGTCATGGCCATCTGTGGCATGCTATATGTCGGTAGTCTGGAAGCGTGTGAAAACCACTTGATCTGCTGTCTTTTGATGTGTTCCAATACTGGTATTGTTTTGGTTATCTGTCTGATGTTATCGTTTCTAATTCTATCTCTTAATGACACTCCGAGTATTCTTCGTAGACATGTCATTTCTGTTGTCACTATTTTTCTTTTGTCTTGTGCTGTCATTGTCCAGGTTTGGCACTGGTAGCATAGTGATGGAATAATAATAGTCTTGTATAATGCAACTTTAGTGTCTATGTTTACATTTTTGTTCTTGAAAATGCGTGTCATCTGTCCTAGGATCTGGTATGTTTTGTTGCATCTATTTTGTATCTCTTTACTGGTTTTCCCTTCACTCGATATAATGCTTCCTAAGTAAGTGAACTCATTTACTTGTTTAAGGTGTTTATCATCGATGGAGATGGTGATATTTCTTTCTTTCTTTGCTATTGCCATTATTTCGGTCTTTTCAATATTGATCTTCATGTTGAATTTTTTACATGTTGTGTGGAGTCTGTTCATATGGTCTTGCAATTGTTCTTCTGATGCCGCTATTAGTACTTGGTCGTCTGCAAAGAGTAGTTCGTTCAATTTGTCTTTTATGTTATCTTCTTCGTTGGTACTTGTTAGTTTACAGATGTGGTCGATATATGTTATAAAAAGTAGAGGGGATAGGACACACCCCTGGCGAACTCCTGATTGGATTTGGAACTTATTGGACACACCTGCATTTGTTCTTACTGCACATTGGCTATTTGCATAAATGCCCTTGCATATGTTGATTAAATGTTCTGGTACTCCGTATATTGATAGTGTTTTCCATAGTTGTTGTCTGTCTACTCTGTCGAATGCCTTTTCTTGGTCTACGAATGCGATATATAATTCTTTGTTGTTTTCTGTGGCTCTTTCTGTTAGTTGTCTAAGTGTAAAGATAGCATCCGTACAGCTTTTGTTCTTACGGAAGCCCATTTGGGTGTTTTGAAGTTGTGGTTCAATATATGTTCGTAGTCGTTGCTCTAATATTTTGTTAAAAATTGTTCCTGTGTGGCTTAGTAAAGATATCCCTCTGTATTTTGTGCAGTCTCTCTTACTGCCTTTTTTTTCCATATGGGAATAATTATCGCGTTCCTCCAGTCTTCTGGTGTCTCTTGTTTTTTCCACATTACATTAAAAAGTCTGTGTAGCCATTTTTTACCGCTCTCTGCTGCTGCTTTGATAAGTTCTGTTTGTATGTTATCAGACCCTGCTGCCTTGTTCATTGGTGCTTTGTTTATTGCATTTTCTATTTCCGATAGTAGTATATATGGTTCTAGTTTCGCTGCTGTAGTGTTTCTTGTTGTGTCTTCCTCTCCTTCTTTTAGATTTAGTAGTTGCTTGAAATATTGTTGCCATCTTTCCATTATTTGCTTCGGTTCTTTTAGTGCATTACCGTTTTCATCATTTATTATTTCTGTCGGTTCATATATATCTTCTTTGTTTCTCATGTTCTTGATTTTCTTGTAGAACCTCTTTTGTGCATTTTTATAATCTGCGTTGAGCATGTCTCCATATTGTTGTCTGAGGTAATAAATGTCTGTGCTTTAGTGTGTAACATTACATAATTTATTTTTAAAATGGCAATTTAAAATAAAAGTTATTTCATAACGTGTTACAAATACCACACTAGAAACCTATTACTTGAAAAAAACCAAACAAAGATATTTCGTGTAGATGTTACACTACAGACTAGTTCTTCATTCAATTATCTATTGTTTTGACTCTACAACGATTCTCTATTTGAATCAACCACTGCCAAGGCCGTGTATTCGCTGTTACGAAGGACGTTCTGTTCATCTGTTGAATATTTAATCAGTTTTTCCAGTTTCATAGCCAAGTTTGTGCAAGAAAAAAATAAAATTGCACATTTTTTTCCATAGTCCGAAATAAAAATTGTGCACAGAATGTTGATGTAAATCATTGCTATTTTTTCTTTTATGTTTTTGTACGCTTATATTTTCACGTTCCCTCTGATTGATTTCTTACTTGCACGGAACTAACGAATGTTTGAGCAAATAAAAACAGCAAGTGCAAGTAATTCTTGGCGCAGTATTGGATGAGCATTTTGGGTATGCAGTTTTAGATTTTGTGGTCGAACTATTAAATTCCTTGCGCAGCAAACTATGATTCTGTGTTCGTCAGCGCAACTTATACGATAGGAGCGCTGCATATTACTACATTAATTTTTCTTGCACAATTGCTCATTTGTATCAGGATTGTCTTGTTATCCTCTTTTTTTCTCCGTTTTCAATTATGCAGTCAGGTTAGGACCGTATCTATATCTTCAGTAAGAAATGGGGAAAGCTAGCTAATTTTAAAAAAGGCCATTCGTTCACTTTTGAGTATAACCTCTTTTTCAGGAGAAATTTGAGTTGATTACCTTTTGCAAAAAGTTTAAAGAGAGAGAGAGAGAGAGAGAGAGAGAGAGAGAGAGAGAGAGAGAGAGAGAAGAGAAAAACTTTCCTATGACTAAAGTCCTAGAACTAAAAGCCATGTACATATTTTCTAAAGCCGGTTTGAGATTATGGATTACTTACTGACTTGAGTCTTGTGGACTATCATAATTCATTCTTAACAAATGACATTGTTAGAATATTCTCGCGATTTTCATTGGATATCGACTTAAAGTATACACAAACTGACCAATGAAAGTCACGAAATAGCCAAATAACTTCACTTTTGATTGATGATCCCGATTCCGCACGACTGTATTATTTATGAGGGACTGGTTTTTTCCCCCTTCATATAGGTCGAAGGGTTACAGTTATGATTTCGGACTGTTGACGCACATTTTTTGATTCGTTGAGTCTACAATCTCGGGTTAAACGTTGTACTGTATGCTCCCATTCTTCGCAATGGTACAAATCTATACTGTATGCTTGTTTACTTCGCAATGGTACAAATCTATATTGTATGCTTGTTTACTTCGCAATGGTACAAATCTATACTGTATGCTTGATTTCTTCGCAATGGTACAAGTCTATACTGTATGCTCCCATTCTTCGCAATGGTACAAGTCTATACTGTATGATTGTTTTCTTCGCAATGGTACAAATCTATACTGTATGCTTGTTTACTTCGCAATGGTACAAATCTATACTGTATGCTTGTTTACTTCGCAATGGTACAAGTCTATACTGTATGCTTCTTTTTTTCTTCGCAATGGTACAAATCTATACTGTATGCTTGTTTTCTTCGCAATGGTACAAGTCTATACTATATGCGTGATTTCTTCGCAATGGTACAGGTCTGTTCGACAAATATTTAGCCGATATCGTTATTTACAAACATTTGCCACCCATATGTTTTATGGACCAAAGGGGAGCAAATAATTGGGATAGTCATTTATGTCCTAAGAGGCAACTAAGGAGTTCTGGGTGGATTTGACTGTCCCATCTCATAGAGAAAAAAGCGACGCAGGATCCATGCTGAAATCGGATGTCAAACCGAAATGTGTAGATATCGCAGCCAAGTTGTAAACTATGACACAACGTATTCCGTTCTCTTGACTACATCCTGCTAATCTGCACAAGAAGAAGAAACAACCATTATATTTTTACTTTCATAATATTTTGGTTAAAACGGGGCTGCTCTCCTGAAAGATTCAATGAAGTTAATAAATAGACAGATAAATATATTTAAAAAAAACAATAAAATACTTTAAATAGATTTTATAGAGAGCCTATATAAAACTAAAAGGGTTTCGACAAGAAGGTCTTTATCAAAATAGGAACACAGAAAAGTCACCAACATAGAAAGAGATGGACTTATTTAGAAGTCACATAGAATTATTTATCGTGATCAAATAAAAGTAAAGCAGTACAAACGAACATAAAACAAATGAGGCTTGCAGTGAAATAGTCAAAAATAGAAAATATAATGAATTGGAAACTGCTATAAAACCGTATGCCATATAGATAATGATGATGATAAATTAATCTCCCAATACACATTCATGTCTTTGATACTTATATGATTCTGGCTGTTGCCTTAGGTACACATCTGAGAAGAACCTGTGCTTTTCTCAGAAAAGATATGCGCTGTGAAGAACTACCTGATTAAGAATTTCTGCTTGAATGACGATGCTAACCCTAACCCTAACCCTTGGAGGGGGGGGGGTTAGTTACACTCAGTAACCAACCATATTTATCAGTTGCGAATTGTATTTTAAAAATGTATACCTTGATAATGCCTCAAATCTGAAGATATAATATCTATGAGCCGAGAGAAGCCACTGCATGTGTGAGTATATGGATCACATATACGTGAAAATAAAGCTGTCCCATGTCACAGAACAGTCATCCTGCTCGATTATTCACGAACTCCCGTCCCATTCGTGGACGAGTGCATTTCTCTAAAGAACCACGCGATCTCTGCGCGTGTAAGCAAACAGTTCAGACTGATACAAGTGTGACGATAAAACGCCACACGCGCTGGTTAATGACACAATTCATTCAAGCTACGCCGGTGCTACAGCGTTAACAAATGTTAGTGCTCACACCTTTTTCATTGACTATTTCTGGAAATTAATTCCAAAACTATTTTGGTTAAATTTCGTGTATTTTCTAACGATACTTTGTTCCTACATATCGTTGCATTAACGTTAACCATTGATTATTTTTTATATTAGTGAGAGAATTTTATATCTAAACGCATTTCGCTACAATAATATGCACGTCGATGCAGTTAACTACAAGTTTCATGTACATTACTACTACCTAAATCTAGTTTTGTGACTAGAAGATTATCTTTAAACATTTTCAGTGGTGGATTTAAGAACGCCAAATTAGAAACAAGACTGGACTATCGTATGCATTGTTAACTGATTTCTAGTGCTTACTTAAACGGAACATCATATGTATTGGTAACTAATTTATATTACTTACTAATCGGAACATCATATGCATTGTTAACTGATTTATAGTGCTAACTTAATCGGAACATCATATGCATTGTTAACTGATTTACAGTGCTTACTAGAAGGAACAGTCTATCTGTGATAAAATTATAAGAAATATCAACATCTTGTGGGAGTATGCAAGGACACATTAAGAAAGTAAGTGATATATTTATTTCATATTTTTGACTTATTGTTCAGTTATTTTGGGTACATGACCGGCAGATGTGACCAAATCACGTCATAACAGTCGAACTTTTTTAATGTTATACGCAGATCCAAGTAAATCTGTGTTATAACTTGCAGAACTAGCAGATAAGTCGATGTTAAAATTGGTAATGCAATCGCAAATGTCTGTTACACTATCTAACTATCCCTAACGGCACCCATGACAACACCCGTCCCTCTCCCAACAACTACACATCCTACTCCGCAGTGCTAGATTGTTAACACCAATCTTAACTCCTTTCTTCCCTCACAAAAACGAAAATAAACTGTCTCCCATCCACGTTATATTTGTCAACTTTTTGCTAGTACAGTTTCTTTTTTTACGAGCCTATGGTTTATTACGCTAAAACTTGGTCACATCTACCACACATGATTCTCAGTTGGTTTATTTAATATAGACATCGTCGGTATGTTGCCGGGGTCCGGAAGGGGATCAAACAAATAATAATATTGTTCAATTTATAGTATCGAAAGACACGACTAAAGAGGTAATGGGATGATGTTGGTATCCTATCCTGTAACAGAAAACATGAAGTGGATGTGTCTTGCTGAAAAGTCGCAGATATCGCAGCAAATTTGTAAACTTGGCACAATGTATTCCTCTCTTCGGACTACATCCTGATAATCTTCATAAGTTTGAGAGGGAAAGCAGAAGAAGAAGAAAATACACATCGAAGATTTTCGTTCAGCCCAGCCACATTCTCCATTATTTGTGATGGTCGCAGCTCTGACTTGGACCAGGGTGGTCAGACTTTATTTGACCAATTCATTACAATTTTAAAATGTCACAGGCAATGAAATGTGTGGGGTTTTTCCACTTTTATATTTGTTCTCAATTTGGAATTGTGTTAAAAGGTAGAAATTGTCTACTTTTGACCAAATTTGACCTGAAACTTTCACCTGTAATACATCGCAACTAACTAATTTGCAAACCTGAATTGGATTCAAGTCTGCGATTAAAAGTATTTAACCTCACCCAAAGAGCTATTAAGATTAAGAAGAAATAGTGATATGCTACAAACAAAATAATAAAACAATATTAAATATTTGATAAACACTGATAAATTTTACATTGAGATTTAGAGGGCCTTCTTCACGAAAAATAAACTCAAAACGAACACAAATATTGAATAAATAATAGTAAACAGAAAAGAACACCTTCACAAAAAAGCATTTAACTTTAATAGAAGGAAGTAGATAATAAATTTGGAGACGTTGTGCTAGAAAAATATCGTATACTACATATTACAATAATAATAATAGTAATAATAATAAGAATAGCTGGATATGGGCACAGAGAGTGATAAAACAAGGTCGTGGTTTAAACAGCGAGGCTGTGGTATGAACAACAGGGCTGAGGATTGAACAACGAGGTTGAGGTATGAACAACGAGGCTGAGGTTTGAACAACGAGGTTGAGGTATGAACAACGAGGCTGAAGTTTGAACAGCGAGGCTAAGGTTTGAATAAAGAGGCTGAGGTTTGAACAGCAAGGCTGATGTATGAACAACGAGGCTGAGGTTTGAACAACGAGGCTAAGGTTTGAACAACAAGGCTGAGATATGAACAACGAGGCTGAGGTAGGAACAACGAGGCTGAGGTAGGAACAACGAGGCTAAGGTTTGAACAACGAGGCTAAGGTTTGAACAACAAGGCTGAGATATGAACAACGAGACTGAGGTATGAACAACGAAACTGAGGTATGAACAACGAGACTGAGGTATGAACAACGAGACTGAGGTATGAACAACGAGACTGAAGTATGAACAACGAGACTGAGGTATGAACAACGAGACTGAGGTATGAACAACGAGGCTGAGGTATAAACAACGAGACTGAGGTATGAACAACGAGACTGAGGTATGAACAACGAGGCTGAGGTTTGAACAACGAGGCTAAGGTTTGAACAACAAGGCTGAGGTATGAACAACGAGGCTGAGGTATGAACAACGAAGCTGAAGTATGAACAACGAGACTGAGGTATGAACAACGAGGCTGAGGTATGAACAACGAAACTGAGGTATGAACAACGAGGCTGAGGTATGAACAACAAGGCTGAGGTATGAACAACGAAGCTGAAGTATGAACAACGAGGCTGAAGTATGAACAACGAGGCTAAGGTTTGAACAACGAGGCTAAGGTTTGAACAACGAGGTTAAGGTTTGAACAACGAGGCTAACGTTTGAACAACGAGGTTAAGGTATGAACAACGTGGCTGAGGTTTGAGAATTTCTGTTTACAAAAGTGAAGTAATATTATCTCGTATTCAGCCTTTGAGGTTAGGGTGACATGATTGATTTTACCATTACCTCCATTATTTTTAAGTAATTGATAACTTAGATATTACTAAATTTAACTAACGTCCCCTGTTTATAGGAGCGTACACACACCAAAATAGGTAAATATCAATAAAACCCATAACCCTTCAGGGTCGTAGGGGTACCACATTGGAAGCTTCAGCACACAGAGACTTCCAGCGAATTCTATTCTCAGCGATGCGGATGAGTGTGGAAATATCTAGCCCTGTCCATTCCTTGATGTTGTCTGTCCATGTCTTTATTTGTCCTCCTCTGCTTCTTCCACCCTCGACAGTTCCCTGCAGTATTGTTTTTGACAAGGAATCGTGCCTGCATACATGTCCGAACCATGCTAGTTTTCGTCGTTTCACTATTGAAAGCAATGGCTCCTGGGCACCTGCACACATCTCTACTTTATTTCTTACGTACACATTGGTCTTATGTTCCCTATAGGAAATTCGTAGAATTCTTCTGTAGCATTTATACTCGAAAGCCTGTAATCTTCTCTCCATGTCCGCAGTGAGTGTCCAACTCTCACAACCATACAACACAACGGAAAGCACCAGCGACCTATACAGTTTGATTTTCACTCCAACACTGATGTTGCTTTTCCAAATCACAGTTAGCCTTGACAAGGACGTTAAAGCCATCTTCAGCCTTATTTTTAGTTCTGCTTTGCATTTACCATCGCTGCATATACTGGATCCGAGGTATTTGAAGGTATTCACCTCTTCAAGCTTATGTCCATTCATCACGATATTAGTCTGGTTTTCTGTGTCTCTGCTGTTTACCAAGATTTTGCTCTTATCTGAATTGATTTCCATTCCGTACTTGCTGGTAACGTTTTCTAACTTTGATGTTAATTCTTGCAATTATTGTTCTGACCCAACTATAAGATCAATATCATCAGCGAAACGCAAGTTGCAAATAGGGCGACCTCCGATCGATATAGACGTGTTGTAGTCATGCAATGTCTCTTGTATGATGTGCTCTAAGTATATGTTAAAAAGTACTGGGGACATTATGCATCCCTGTCGAACTCCCACAGTTGTTTTGAAGAACTCTCCAATTGTATTGTGTGACAAGACAGCACTATTTGCATTTTCGTACAGAGCTTCAATAATGTCTATAATTGTTGTGTCAAAATTAAATTTCCTCAGTATGAGCCACAGACCATCATGCCAAACACGATCAAAGGCCTTTGTAAAGTCAATGAAGTTGTGGTATAGATCACGTTGGTGCTGAATATGTTTTTCGATTAGTGTTCTGATGTTAAATATTTGTTCAACAGTGCTTCTGAACAAATAAATAGGTAAATATTTCTTAATCAACCCAAACTGCGGAGATAGCAGAACTGCGGAATGAATGTGGTCATCCAGCGAGTCTCTAAAACCGTTAGCATGTATAGGCCTACCCTTCGTCGTCTGCTAGGGGAGAGTGAAAACCTATAGGTGTGCCCGGAGTGTATGAATGTCGGTTCAGACCCAATAACAAATTATAATGATAATAGTAATACTAAAAATAATAATAATACATTTTCACGAAAATACCATTCACGGTATTTTGCATCGAATATTTTTAGCGATAGGTTGCACATACACTATCTTTGTCCTGAGACAATTAAGCGAAAAAGCAATTGAATATGGCCAACATCTAAACATCACATTTGTAGATCAAGAGAAGACCTTTGACAGAGTTGATAGGCATAAATTGTGGCAGATACTAGAAGATAACGGAATGCATGGACAACTACTAGACAACAGAAGAGCAATATATAACAATTCAGGAAGAACAAACGAAGTATAATAAGTTTAATAAGAACAAATGAAAGACTCACGGAACCATTTGAAATAACAACGGGAGTAAGTCAGGGATGTGTACTATCTGCACTGCTGTTTGTTACATATATGGACATGATTGCGAAAGAGGTAGAAGCAAGAAACTAACATTCTTCAACAACATCGAGAGACCGAGGCAACTTTCTGTACAATCTACTCTTCGCTGATGATCAAGGTCTAATACATGAAACTGAAGTAGAATCGAACTACAAATACACATAAATTCACTATAGGCTGCGTGTGAAGAATACAATATAATATTAAACACATCAAAAACAGAAACTATGAAAATGTGCACAGCAGTATAACTAGCTAAATGTGTATTTAAACGGCACAAAACTAAAACAGGCATCAAAATTTAAATATCTAGGACGCATTTTTACAGAACACGACAAAATGTATAGAGAAATTGAGATAAGATGTCAAAAAAGCAAACGCTGTAACATACCAACTGTCACCGCAGCTTTAAAACCCAGCGATCAACATGGTTACCAAACGACAGATAATAAACACCATCTTTATTCCAACATTACGTTACCAGTGCCAGACATGGCCCCAGACAAAAACTTTTCTTGAGAAAGATTACAACATGCGAGAGGAAATGCATTAGAAAGGTTATAAACGTGACTATAAGAGACCCGATGAGAAATGAAGACAATCAGAAAGATTGTAAAGACCATATCAAACAAACAATATATATAGAGACAACAGATCAATTGATCCGGACACCTTATGCGAGTGGAACCATCACGACCAGCCATCCAGACGTGTTGTGTTGTTCGTCCATCACAAGTGATGATGACCATTTGTTACATCCACATTTGAAAATTCAATTTTAGTTATGTCCTTGATTATGAGTTCGTAGATGGCTAATGAGCCCTATTCGAGCTGTAAATGTCCTTGGACAGTTTGGACATGGAATGACGACTGTAGACGGATCTTGGTCTATCCGTGACTTTCTAGCTGCTCTCAGCTGTTGAGCTGCTGCATTTCTCTTCTATTCACAAGATGATGCGCTCTTTTTTATTTTAGAACGCCATGTAGATATATTTTGTGCAAGTTATTCCCATGTATCGTGGTCTATTTCAAAGGCTTTCAGTTGGTTCTTTAACGAGTCCTTGTAGCGCTTCCTTTGGCCACCTTGAGATCATATACCCTTCGCTAGCTCACCATAGAGAAGTATGAACAGCAAAAAGAACGGCTTTAAGGCAAGAGGAAGACCAAGAATAAGATAGGAAGATTCAATCAGAGATATTGTTAAAAACCACAGCCACACCATGGCAAGCGCAACAGAGATGGCCAATCACAGAAAGCCTGACGGCATTTGTGGAAAAGACATTAGACATTTTGTATATTCTAATATTATGCTATTTATACTTGCTGAACAAACATCTGAGGGTTAAAATTAACCGGGGTTTAACAATTAGTGGGGTATACCTATAAATAGGGTCTAACTATAAATGGGGTTTAACAATTAGTGGGGTCTAACTATAAATGGGGTTTAACAATAAATTGGCTCTAACAAAAAGGGGGGTCTTACAATAAGCAGGATTTAACAATAAATATCCCCATCGAGGTCAGCTCCTTGTCGAGAAGATGAAGAGTAGTCTAGCCATTGGAAGCTGAAAAAAATACTGGCCATGCCCTCCTATTAGCACATGGAATGTCGTCTGGCAACCACCAGTGGCCACCAGACTGACTGCCATGCAACATTATATTTCTAGAAGATGATATGTATGATTATTGAGGATTTTGTGTGTGTGTGTATGTGCGTGCGTGCGTGCGCGTGTGTGTGTGTGAAAACTCCACCAGCATTCTATTTTTACAGTTATATGTATGTATGCCGTAATGTCCTGTTGTTGATCATCCCCTCCCCCCACCACCACCTGGAGTAGAGGGCCGTCCAACTTGTGGCATTGCTCTCCGTTATATAATCTAGATCCTTTACCTAGACTGTCAAGGTTTCATCGGATTGATGCTGAATGTCGAACTGGCACTCAGAAACCAACTGAAGGAAAGGGAACACCGATGTGAAATCCGGTTTAGGACGTGACGATCCAACATCTTTTTTCCAAATTTGGCAGACATGGCACGTCTTGTGTGCCGGCAGACTGTAGGTGGTAGGGGATGGAGAGTGATGAAACCAACCTAAAATTCACTACCCATAGATTGGAGTCTGGGAAGAGCCAAGACAAAGCAGCACTGTACCAGATGGAAAATGGTGCTCCATCCTGATACCATGCCCTACTCCGTTAGATCAGTGTACTGGATTTGAAAGCAAGCTCCAGAAAAAATAACCACAACATGAAAGCAAGCTCCAGAAACAATAACCACAACATGAAAGCAAGTTCAAGAAACAATAACCACAACATGAAAGCAAGCTCCAGAAAAAAATAACCACAACATGAAAGCAAGCTCAAGAAACAATAACCACAACATGAAAGCAAGCTCCAGAAAAAATAACCACAACATGAAAGCAAGCTCCAGAAACAATAACCACAACATGAAAGCAAGCTCCAGAAACAATAACCACAACATGAAAGCAAGCTCCAGAAACAATAACCACAACATGAAAGCGCTTAAGCACAAAATACCAAATGAGTTTGAACGTCGCCTCATATAACGTCCCCTCCCCTCCGAGCGAAAAAATCAGCCACGATGGGCATACTAAACATACTACAACTTAACATATCTGGACTCAGAAATAAGACCCTGGAACTGAGTAGAACATTACACAAATATGACACCCACATCGCACTACTGCAGGAAACACTACTAGAAAGAAAGAACACTCAATACCAGTCTACAACATGTACAAATGTAAATATTAGAAGTGCAGAGGCATTGCGACATTCATAAGAAATTACATGCAAGGATAAATCATAAACATGAACAACAAAGGAAACAATATACAAGAAATAAATATATGGTACCATGGTGTGCTGTATACACTTTTCAATTCACTTTTCACCTAACTCCAAGAAACATATAGACATCAGTACCACAGATGCCAAGAGAACTATCATTGTAGGAGCTTTCAATGTACACATACCTTCCACAGGATACAAGGACATAATCACCATGGGGAACAACATAGAAGAACTATACAACACCAGAAACCTATTAATATTAAAAGATTCCTCATCCACACCCACACTCCTCCACAGAGCCAGTGGTTAACATTCAGACCTGACCGTACTATCATATCCGCAGATCTCCAAAATGACTGTATGCTGAGAGTCCTTGGTCACACAAGAAGTGACCATCGTCCCATACTCCTCTAAATCTCACAAACAAGAAACCAACCAAGACAGAAAAAAACCTCACTGGAACTACAAACGAGCAGAACGGGAACAATTCAAAACCTCACTGGAACTACAAACGAGCAGAACGGGAACAATTCAAAACCTAACTGGAACTACAAACGAGCAGAACGGGAACAATTCAAAACCTCACTGGAACTACAAACGAGCAGAACGGGAACAATTCAAAACCTCACAGGAACTACAAACGAGCAGAACGGGAACAATTCAAAACCTCACAGGAACTACAAACGAGCAGAACGGGAACAATTCAAAACTTTCACAGATGAAAACCTAACAAAGATTCACAAAAACATGTACACACATTACACAAAAACATGTACACACATTACACAAAAAACATGTACACACATTACACAAAAACATGTACACACATTACACAAAAACATGTACACACATTACACAAAAACATGTACACACATTACACAAAAACATGTACACACATTGCACAAAAACATGTACACACATTACACAAAAACATGTACACACATTACACAAAAACATGTACACACATTATACAAAAACATCACTGCAACTATACTTAATGTAACCTACAGAATAATCCCCCAGAGGATGTAGAAATAAATATAGCCAATTCTATACAAAGAAACTCGATGAACTTGTCAAAAAGAGAAGAGAAGCAATAAAGAAAGTAGAGGAGCTCCTTACACATTCATATACAATAAACGAACTGCACTAATCTGACTAGAAACAAAATATTCAAAACAACAAAAATGGTAAGACACCTGTACTAAGCTCAATCTTTGCACTGACTGCAGAATGGCCTCGAAGCTATTCAATAACCAATCAAGGAAAAACAAACACACAAACCCAAAACCACTGCAGACTACAAACCAGGTTTTGGTGGAAGACACATACAGGGCAAATAGTTTCAACAAATACATTTCAAGCATCAATAAAACCTGTTGCAGGAAAGTACTAGACATTACAATTGACAAGATTCTAAAATCTAAAGAAAGATCAAAACCAGCAAACACTGCACTCTGATTAAAACTTAACCATTCTAGAACTCCAGACTGCACTAATGAAACTACATCCACGAGCACCAGGTCCTGATAAAATATTCAATGCGATGATCCACCACCTAGGAGCCAAAGGAAAAACAGAGCTCCCAAACTTCATAAATGCAACGAACACTACCAACATAATGGAAGACCCGCTATTGACAATCCAATATTAAAGACGGATACCCTCAAGTTGTCGTAAAGATTTCGGCTAATCTCTTTGACTTCTAACATCAGTAAATTTGCAGAATGAATACTGAATAACAGATTATACTGGTGGTTGGAGGCTTCAGCTTCCCTCAACAACTATTAAGCTGGCTTCCCAAGAGGACCAAGGGCTGAAAAACAGCTCTTTTACCTCACCCAGAATGTGAAGGACACTATTTAGCACAAAGGGAAGAGCACAGTCGCTGTTTTTGTGGACCTTATGCAAGCATATGACAAAGTATGGAGAAATGGACTATTGCTAAAAATGCAAACATGGGAATTTGTGGGAAAATGTACACATAAATTAAGAATTACCTAAGTGACAACTATACAAATTGCAGTAAACAACAAACTATCATCCAAACGCACGCTTGAGGGAGGGCTTCCTTAAGGTCCAGCTGCACGATATTCTTAATTTTCATAAATAATCTCCCTGACTTGCTTAACACCTACAAAACCATGTTTGCAGACTACCTTGTCATATGAACAAATGAAGCAGACTTACACCTGGCTACAGAGAGATCAACCAACACGGAAAACACCTCGCTGGAACTACAAACGAGCAGATGGCTACATAGAAAAATCCATCTCACAATGTTAAAATATTGCAGTTTTTGGAAACTGAAGATAAACACCAGTAAAACCACATATACCATATATAAACTTAGCAACAAACAAAAAAAGAAGAATCTTAAAATCACTCTTTAAGGAGATCAAATAAATAGTGAAGATAACCCAACATACTTAGGTTTTCAACTGGACCTTTAACAAGTTTATTAACAATATCACAGAAAAAGCGTCTAGGAGCCTGAACTTGCTAAATCAACTTGCAAACAGCACTGGAGACAATACAATACAAGACAATACAAGACAATACAGCACAGGACAATACTTAGATTTATATTAGACTATTCTCCCCTTGCAGCCCACATCATTAAAATGCTCTTGCACACGCTAGGACACAGTAAAAAGCAAGACTTTGCGCTTTTTGTTTGTGGTGGCAATAGATGAACACCAACAGTAGCCTGTGAAATCGATGCAAACATAGAACTACTATACATTATAAAAGAAAAGGCAAATACAGAATATGTGGAAAGATACAAATACTTCCACAAAACCATCCTAAACAACCAACAGAAGTAATCAACTTATGGAGGCAGTATCCTCAGTACAGCGAGCAGAAGAACTAAACAAGAAACATCAACTTCCTGAAGATAGAGAGGAATCTGAAAGAGTATCAAATGTCCTACCACATACATCCCCCATGATGATGATGATGATGATGATATTCGTCCGTCGTGATCGACGTGACCAAAAACTCAACCATAATAATAATAATAATAATAATAACAATAAATAATAAAAATAATAAAAGTTAATAGTGCGTTTTTAAATGACTATCAAGTTCAATGCGCACACAAAATGTTCCTTTACAGTATTGACAACAATAGAAGGTATCTGTGTGAGGTTGAGATGTTTTTTTCTTTTCCACGTGTCCGCTTCTGTCTTGCAGTTTCTTGTCTGAATTCTTCAAGAAATGACTAGCGCTGAAGTTGGTTTATAGTGTGGAAGAGTAAATATCCCCCATACTGCCCCAAATAAACACTACACTAATTGACAAGAAAGAAATAAGTGTTCAAGAAATAAATAGAAAAATACATCAGCAGGTACTGGACATATAATGACAGAATGATGATGTTAAAGGGTCAAAGCACCACCTTTTAATCTGGCCGTTGTACAAACATATGCACCAACTAGACTACACTGAAGAAGAAGAGATCGAGAATTACTACGAAGGCCTACAACAACTACTCAAGCCAGTAAAATTAACAGACATTCTAATAGTCATGGGAGACATAAATGCAAAATTAGGGGGGAAAAACACAAGAACATTGTATGACTATTTGACTAGGGACAGAAATGACAGAGGCCAAAGACATACAGTTCAGTGGGAACAACATGAACATATGAAATACATTCTTTGAACATGGAAATAGAAGATTATATGCATAGAAAAGTCCTGGAGATAGAAAGAGGAACCACATATGTATGATCAACATTAGATTTAGAAATAAATAGTGTCAAGAACCAAGAACACAAAACATATCCAGGAGCTGATATCAAATCTGACCACAACACACTGCTGTTTATAAATACATGTTAAACTTAAAAAGATAGAGCATAAAAGAAATCAAAATCCACAGATAAGACACATTAGCAATAAAACAACCAGACATACAACAAAAATTCTTTGTAGATGTAAAGATCAGATATGAACATCTAATGATAGAATGCATTGAACAATACAGAAGGGAAAATTCAGAAAATAGAAAATAGACAATAAATGGGACAGCCTAAGGAAAAGTATTCAAACATCAAATAAAAATGTACTAATAAGAAAAGCTAAAAACAAACAAATATTGATGACATATGAAATATTATAGAAAATGTTAGAAAGAAGGAAAGCTAAAATTACCCCGACATATTCACTTATAAACAATGAGATCCGCCCCCAACGTGTACAGAACAACGAAAGAACAATGGCTAGAAACAAAATGCAAAGAAAAAGAGATGTCACTACAACAGAGGCAAAAAAACTGCATAAGGATATAAGACTATCACAAATACGAAAAATCCTATAAATGGGAGTGGCGCATTAAAACTAAAAGTGAAAAAAATATATTTGATAAAACAGAATCACTTACAAGATGGACAGATTATATGACAGAACTGTTTGACCACCAACGGAACATAAAACCTACACTACACAAGAATTTTGCATCGGCAATAATGAAAGCAGAAGTAGAAAACGCTATAGAATCAATAAAATGTGGAAAGGAAGCAGGCTCGGACAACATAACAAAACACATAATAAAAAACTCTAAATGCATTTGATTTGGAAACTATCATAGAACTTTGCAATGAGAAATATGAAACAGGCCACATACCAAAAGACTTGAAATCATTAATTTTCATTTTACTACCTAAAAAGCCCAGGACTTTGGACTGTACAGAATATAGAACAACAAGTTAATGAGCTATCAATCTAAAACACTACTCAAGATAATACATTAAAGAATTAAAAACAAGATAAACACTGAGGTCGATAAAGAGCAATTCGGCTTTAGGAAAAACAAAGGAACCAGAGAAGATATACTTAGTATCAGACTATTGATAGACAAATATATAGAAGTCCAAAAAATTAGCTATATTTGCTTCATAGACTGCAGCAAGACATTTGACAGTCCAACATGAGAATTATAAAATGCTAGATCTATTATATATTAATGTATGGCTCAGAAACATGGACACTAAACAAACAATTAGAAGACATGATTGAAGCCTTTGAGATGTGGACATATAGAAGAATAGGGAGATCATCATGGAAAGAGAAGAAAACAAACAAAGAGGTTCTAACAACACTTCGTATTAGGAAAGAATTATTTAGAGAAATAAATATCAGGCAAAAAATGTTGGACTCATTAAACGACATGGCACCTTGTTGAAGATCTTACTTGAGGGTAAAGTCGTAGGGAAGCGAGCAAGAGGTAGGCAGAGATACAAGTGAGAAAGTAACATCACAAGATGGACAGGTTACAGTCCAGCAGAGCATCACCAAAACAAGAGACAGGGGATGTTGGAGGTCTGTTGCAGCCAATCTTTGTTACGGAACGACATTTGATAATAATGAATTAACAAGACAGTAACCAAGGCACCAAATCAAGACACCATTACGTCCATTGCACAAGAGACTATCGACTCCTACCTCAAGGACTGAATCCAAACATACACAGATGGATGAGTCTTGAAAGCCACAATCATTGCGGGGTATGGCTCTCTCATAATCCTCACTGGCAAAAAATCAGAGATTTATCTTCTTCTTGTGGAGATTTGTGCAGCAACTATGAAGCAGAGGTGAACGCAACATCAGAAACTATCTCATATATCATTGACAAATACAAAAATGATGCAACACATCCATAGAATCTAGTAATATTTACAAGACTCGCTGTCTGCTCTACATGACCTTTAAAACTAACTGGAATCTAACAGCAGAGAAAACTATAAGAAACATACTCCAAGCTACTAACATACTTACATCCTATGGCATCAAAACAGTAGATACCAGCCCACACAGGTATCAGCGGAAATGAAAGTGCTGATAAAAGGGCAAAAATCGAGTAAATATACCTAACCAACACTTTCCACCAATCGTAGAACAGCTAAACACATTATCCACAACAACTGTAAACAACAATAGATGAACCGCTGGGCCACTGGCTCAAAAGGAAGAGTGCTATAAGCAGACATGTCCCAACCAATTCCACACGACATTATAAATAGGCTACACCGCAAAGATCCAACAACAATATTTAGGCTACGAACAGCACATGTACAACTGAACAAACATCTACAAAGAATTACAGCAGACCATACACCATCCTACAACCACAGCAACATACAAGAGGAGGAAACAGTAAAACACTACCTTATTGAATGCCCTGCACTACAAGACTAGGGAGCCGCGTTAGCGCAGTGGTTAGCGCACTGGCTTCGCATATGAGTGGTCCTGGGTTCATTCCCCAGTTGAGGCGGAAATGTTTTCAGATCGCAACGGCTCCCAGGTCGACCCAGCCTTAAATGGGTACCGGATTAATCCGGGAAGTAAAGACTGCGAGGGAGAGGAGATGGCTACCGCCCTAATTTGCAGAGCCTGTGAAATGTGAGATCGCTAACATCTCACACCCCTACGGCATTAATAAATGTTATGGGTTACTTTACTTTACAACAAGACTTACACATACAACTGTTACCACCAAACCCCTTTATCAATAAGATTTCTTGACAGTTTGTTGACAAGGAGAAGAGGCGTCATAAACTGGAATAAATAATGACTTAATTTATGGACAGTCATTAATCGTATATTTATGTGCGTTACATAAAATGCTTACATAAAATTACGGAAGAATACTCGGAGTGTCTTTAAGAGGTAGAATTAGAATCGATATCATCAGACAGATAACCAAAACAATACCAGTATTGGAACACATCAAAAGACAAAAGATCAAGTGGTTTTCACACGCTTCCAGACTACCAACAAATAGCATTCCACAAAGGACCATGACACATAGACATAAAGGTTATACAGCTTAGAGGCAGACCATGTAAAAGATGGATCACATAAATCAAAGAAGCCACAGAAACAAGAATACAAACAGCGCTCAAGAAAGCCATCTCCAGAGAACTCTTCCACCCCTGACGCTGCAACGCAAACAGGGGCCACATCGTATAGATATATATAGATATAGATATATATAGATAGTATATATAGATAGATAGATAGATAGATAGATGGATGGATGGATGGATGGATGGATGGATGGATGGATGGATGGATGGATGGATGGATGGCTGGATGGCTGGATGGCTGGATGGATGGATGGATGGATGGCTGGATGGATGGATGGATGGCTGGATGGATGGCTGGCTGGATGGCTGGCTGGCTGGATGGATGGATGCATGGATGGATGGATGGATGGATGGCTGGATGGATGGATGGATGGATGCATGGATGGATGGATGGATGGATGGCTGGATGGATGGATGGATGGATGGATGGATGGATGGATGGATGGATGGATAGATGGATAGATAGATAGATAGATAGATAGATAGATAGATAGATAGATAGATAGATAGATAGATAGATAGATAGATAGATAGATAGATATGGATAGATAGACAGGCAGACAGATGACAGGCAGACAGTCAGACAGACAAACAGACATAAAATAGTTTGACACTCGGGTCATTCATTTGGGTCCTCCATTATTCACAGTTTCTCAAATGCCGTTTGCTATTCTTATTATGAACATTTTTTATTTAAACTGTCAAAACTGCATTTTTCCAGTTTAGGAGTTGCAGAGATGGGAGTGTATATGAACATTTTTATGAACATTATTATAATATTAGGAACATTGGATATGTGAAACCAGACTTCATTTAAATCTGTTTCAAAGATCAACCCCTCCGTTGTCAAAAGGTCACCATTTTAATTTCCTGTTATGTCACAGTGGCCTGGTAGAAATGCATTCATTTTGACAAAAACGTCATGTGTGTACCACACGAAAAACAAAAATTAAATGAATACTTCACATCAAAAGCAAAATTCGGCATATCATACGCAGAAGGCGGACATCTACCCAGCATTTTTTGACTGTTTTTATTTTATAGACAATATAATTAAGTTCAGTAATTTGCAGTTACTTTCTAAACGATACGGATTCATAATTGACTAGGGGGGGGGGGTTCGAACTCTGTGCTGTGACTGTCTAAGAACCGCTTTGTATTACGCCGCCACGGAACATGAGTTCTTAACAGTATATCACAAACCAGCTTCGATCATTATTTTATTTCTTTATTTACCACTTTTCTACCCATGACTTGTGACGGCGTAAGCTATCCCGTGTCGTAAATAAAGTGCAATTTAATGGTCACTGATCCATTAGAAAAAGTCAATCAAGTGCCGTGCAGAGTGGCGTGGGCGAACATGTTTATCCACAACTCTCTGTCTCTTGTGTTGTTAATAAGTTCAGTAGGTGGCATTCTCTCGTGCCCCTGTGAATCAAGCAATTTCTCTATTTGTCTTCCTGTCTTTTCTCCCCTTTATCTTTCATGTGGTTACTAAATGCTCAAGTTTTGCTTTTCTCATCACATGCCCTACAATTTTTGTCTACTTTTAATTTTTGCTATAAAATATATTTTTATTTCAGCATCTCTTGGGACTTTTACATTAGTTTTCTTGGCTGTTCATCGAATTTTCACCGTTCATCTCGGAAACCATATCACAGTTGAATTCATCCATAATTAATAATTATATTTACACAGAAATAATTCATATTCCTTTTGATTCACAATAGTGTCTCTGAATTCCTACACTTGAAGTTGGAGAGGTTAACACATCGAGTTGTCTCTCTCAGTTCAATGAAGCGAGATAAGATATTGTAAACACATCGAGTTGTCTCTCTCAGGTCAATGAAGCGTGATAAGATAGTGTTAACACATCAAGTTGTCTCTCTCAGTTCAATGAAGCGAGATAAGATATTGTAAACACATCCAGTTGTCTCTCCTAGTTCAGTGAAGCGTGATAAGATATTGTAAACACATCCAGTTGTCTCTCCTAGTTCAGTGAAGCGTGATAAGATAAAGTTAACACTTCCAGTTCTCTCCCAGTTCAATGAAGCGTGACAAGATAGTGTTAACACATCAAGTTGTCTCTCTCAGTTCAATGAAGCGAGATAAGATATTGTAAACACATCCAGTTGTCTCTCCTAGTTCAGTGAAGCGTGATAAGATATTGTAAACACATCCAGTTGTCTCTCCTAGTTCAGTGAAGCGTGATAAGATAAAGTTAACACTTCCAGTTCTCTCCCAGTTCAATGAAGCGTGACAAGATATTAACACTTCCAGTTGTCTCTCCGTGTTCGGTGAAGCGTGATAAGATTGGCAACAGAACTGGTTAACAAGTCATAATCGTTAGTCGTATGAACATCATCAATGTACTCCGGATACATCCATATAAGTGCTGACATCTCTCAATGCACTCCGGATACATCCATATAAGTGCTGCCATCTCTCAATGTACTCCGGATACATCCATATAAGTGCTGCCATCTCTCAATGTACTCCGGATACATCCATATAAGTGCTGACATCTCTCAATGTACTCCGGATACATCCATATAAGTGCTGACATCTCTCAATGCACTCCGGATACATCCATATAAGTGCTGACATCTCTCAATTACTGACAGGTACAGTCCTGTGTTGGTTGACAAACATTCTCAAACGCTCACGGTAGCGCTTCTTCCAACGGAGCATATCACTCCTAGTTTATTTATTCTGGACATGTACAAGTAATCATCACACTCACTCATTTCATTTACCGGTGCTGTTTTTTGTAAAGAATTTAAAATGTGCACATGATCCATTGCTCTACCGCTATACCGTGACTTTCGGAAATAGAAGAGTTACCAGCAGAATTCACTGAACCAATTTGAGTCACGTATTCGATTATCCCCGTGCATTTCATTGGTCGGAGTAGGTAGGCGGCACCTGTGCTTTGGAGATGTTTATAAATAGTGAGTTTATTGGAAATCACAGCAATAACCAAAAACATTACGGCTGATTCTGTTTTGTTTCGATTCTACTGTTTGAGTCTTATTTCACAATTGGTTGCGGCTAGACACAGTAGCAGTATAAGCCAGCTGATCCGTTCTTTTGTTGACATGAGAACACACATGTCAAATCACAATAGAGCAAAACAAACGACCACTCTTCCTATTTAAGGGCATGCGGCCCAGCTTAAGCTAACGTCTGACACTTGAATTTTATATGTCATGTGTCCAGCTTTCTCCCAGCCTTTCTGAACTAAACACCCAATTTCTTACTCACGACTTGTGTATTCCCACAATTTTCTTCTAGCAGTTCACCTATTTCGTTTTCACCGAAATCTCGATTAAAGCCAATAACATTATTGAACTTGCTTACGACTTTTTTGTGTGTCCTCGGCTAAATTGGATTCAACTAAACAGAGGTTCTAAATTTATGGAGGGGCCCTATTTCCATATTCTTGCAACAACAGTAAAAATCCCATTGCACTATTACAAACTACACTGTTACAAACTCTATTATTACAATGTAGACTGTTGCAAACTAAATTATTACAAATTGCACTATTTCAAACTATACTATTGCAACTACATTTCTATGAAGTGCATGGTTACATACGACATGGTTACAAGCTTCACTGTTACAAACTATATGGTTACAAGCTACAATGTTACAAATTACACTTTTGCAAATTATACTGTTACAAACTAAATGGTTGCAAACTTCACTGTTACAAATTATACTGTTTTACACTACACTGTAACAAATTACACTGTACTACACTACACTGTTACAAATTACACTGTACTACACTACACTGTTACAAATTACACTGTACTACACTACACTGTTAGAAATTACACTGTTCTACACTACACTGTTACAAATTACACTGTACTACACTACACTGTTAGAAATTACACTGTACTACACTACACTGTTACAAATTACACTGTTCTACACTACACTGTTAGAAATTACACTGTACTACACTACACTGTTACAAATTACACTCGTGCAACTACCCTTACAGAAGAATGAACAAATAATCCTTTAAAAATTCCCGATAAAGACACAATTATTCATACAGAAAGACGTAAACCCCCCCCCCCCCCCCAACCCCAACTTCGACAATATAAAAGAATGATTCATCATCATCAGGTAGCATATCGTGAAAAGAATGTAGCAGTCATCACAGTTTTTCAAAACTTCTGTCGATGTTGATCCAGTCTTTCAAAACTTCTGTCGATGTTGATCCAGCCTCCCTGCTTCTGTTGCTGTTTATGTTCAGGTGGCCTTTCATGTTGTGCGTACATCTTCTTCTTGATCTGTCTCTTTCTTGATCGTCTTCCTGACATCATCCCTTCCATTGTGGTCTTTTCTATGCTGTCATGAAGTTTGGCATTGCCAAAATATTGTAGTTTTCTAGAAATAACCATGCTGTTTAGCCAGTTTTCTTTTATATTCATTTCTCTCAGAATGGTGATATTTTTGGTCTAAGGTATTCTGAGGATTTTTCTGTAACATTTTGTTTCAAATGCTGTTATTTTTTTATCACTTTGTTGGTGATTGTCCAGGATTCACACCCATACATTGCCACTGGGAATATGCAAGCTCTTAGAAATGTTGGTTTTGTTGTTTTGCAGCAGCTCAACCATATGATTTTAATTTTATCAGCTTCTTTGAAGCCAAAGCCATCTTCCTTCTGACTACTTCATAGCAATGCCCGTTACTGTTGATAAAATAATGAAGGTATTCAAAACTGGTGAC
>CM067304.1:27863383-27953383 GCA_034231615.1 Meghimatium bilineatum | reverse complement strand
AACATGAAAATGGAAACAGCATGAGCCAGAGGAAGACCCAGAAGGAAGACCCAGAAGGAAGACCCAGAAGGAAGACCCAGAAGAAGGTGAATTAATAGAGATAGACAACAATCTGAGAAGTAACAATATTACTGGATTTCAAGCGAAAAAACGTGCCGTAGCCCTAAACCATATCTTCATTTAGTCTTGCCACAGATTTACAGCAACAAGAGGATAAAAAAGGGCAGATTGATATATATTTGTATTACATTTCTTCAGCAAAACTTTTAAAACAATGTTCCACAAATACTGCACCGCATCATCCACAACAAATACAATTGCTAGATATTATTCTTAATAATCTTCTTTAAGAGCATAGATACTCTATCTAGATTCTTGTATATAGACCAACCGCTGTTGATATTAATTGCTTCTCATTTCACTGAACACCAGTGTTGCCATAACGGCAAACTTATAGAACAAATGTGCCATTGTTAAGGGTTTCTGGCCATTAAATTATTTTGGCAATTTCCCTTTTATTTTATATTGTGTGTGTGTGTGTGGGGGGGGGGGCTTTTTATGAAAACATATATCATCATCATATAATATATTCATTCCAGAACGTGGTCTTCCTTACGGATTCTCTGAGCACTCAGCGATTCTGGGCGAGTTGACCTGCCGCAGCTAGAGACATGTTTATGCAATCTGATATACCACTACATCATCGTCGTCCTGTTCCAAATATTCAAAATATAATTAATAGACAATTTATTCCTGTAGTTTGCCATTGCTTTCAGGAAAAAAAATCCGTTTATCGAATAGCACACAAAGAAAACACATTCATTTTCAACGCAATTTTCTAGCGGAAAACATATATTTGATTTTCGCATATTTTGTTCTTTAAACTTTGCTAAACATTATATGGCAATTTCGTTTGTGGATAATGACTAGTTTGTATTTGTCTAAACATTATGTGGCAGTTTCGTTTGTAGATAATGACTAGTTTGTATTTGTCTAAACATTATGTGGCAGTTTCGTTTGTTGATAATGAATAGTTTGTATTCGTCAAAACATTATATGGCAGTTTCGTTTGTAGATAATGACTAGTTTGTATTTGTCTAAACATTATATGGCAGTTTCGTTTGTTGATAATGACTAGTTTGTATTCGTCAAAACATTATGTGGCAGTTTTGTTTCTGGATAATGACTAGGTTATATTTGTCTAAACATTATATGGCAGTTTCGTATGTAGATAATGACTAGTTTGTATTCACTGTCTAGTCTACCCATGTATAGATGTAGAATAAAGTGTGCATGTTTCACACAATGTATGTGATATCTGGTGGAAACTTTGTTTACGATAACAAGACTTGATACATCAAACAATGAGAACAGAAGTCTTCATTGTAGCAAGCAAGAAGTACTGGATAATGTTTGTACATCTTATGAGGGTGAACGATTAACTTCCCATAAGAACTTATAACAAGATGGAATCAGGATACAGAGACATGGACAGACATAGGAAAAGATGGATAGACATCAAGTCTATCCTGAATAAACAACTACACATCAACTAAAGCAACACAGTTGTGTTGCTTTAGTTTATACACAATTGTTCTATGTGACAATGTCTTTTACCAACGATTTGACCATAAACAGTTGGAAGCATCTGGCAACCCTGCTCAATACAATCGTGTCTACTCACAATTAACTGCTTCTAACAAATGCTGGGATCAATAAAGACAAGAGGTGGTTCTGTTGCAAAACAAAGAAAGGTATTTAAGAACACAACATAATCTAAAACCATCAGCAACGTTCAGAAGCATCGGTTTTTCCTCTTTTCATTGATATAGTTTCCATGGATACAGATGAAATTAATATCCACATTTCATACAGCGGAATCAAGTAGTGTTAGATGAGCACAAAAAAACAAAAAAACAAACAATCTCAGTGTTTATAAGAATAGAAACGATCAAGAAGATCATGTTTTTAAGATGTTTGTTTTGAGTAAATGCCGTAGAGCACACTCTGATTAGGGTCAACACAAACATTGCCTTTCTGTTTTTACAGACTTAGTGACTTGTTAATTTGGCTAGCGAGACTTAGTTTTTGATAAGAATAAGGACAATTCTATAAACAGCCTAGAAAACTAATGTAGATTTCCTCAGTCCATAGCCAGCCAAGAAAACTAATGTAGATGTCCTCAGTCAATAGACAGTCAAGAAAACTAATGTAGATGTCCTCAGTCAATAGACAGCCAAGAAAACTAATGTAGATGTGCTCAGTCCATAGACAGCCTAGGAAACTAATGTAGATGTCCTCAGTCAATAGACAGCCAAGAAAACTAATGTAGATGTCCTCAGTCAATAGACAGCCAAGAAAACTAATGTAGATGTGCTCAGTCCATAGACAGCCTAGGAAACTAATGTAGATGTCCTCAGTCAATAGACAGCCAAGAAAACTAATGTAGATGTGCTCAGTCAATAGACAGCCAAGAAAACTAATGTAGATGTGCTCAGTCCATAGACAGCCTAGGAAACTAATGTAGATGTGCTCAGTCCATAGACAGCCTAGGAAACTAATGTAGATGTCCTCAGTCAATAGACAGCCAAGAAAACTAATGTAGATGTGCTCAGTCAATAGACAGCCAAGAAAACTAATGTAGATGTCCTTAGTCAATAGACAGCCAAGAAAACTAATGTAGATGTCCTTAGTCAATAGACAGCCAGGAAAACTAATGTAGATGTCCTCAGTCCATAGACAGCCTAGGAAACTAATTTAGACATCCTCAGAGACAACAGAGTACATAGATAAATTATAGCAACAATTAGAAGCAGAGTCGAGATTTTTAGGGCCTGTGATAAGAAGAGTAAACCTTGAACATTTAGTAGCTACAAGAAATATCATGGGGAGAAGAGACAGAGAAAGACAAACGAAACAATATGGGTATGTTGTCACTATGGCACAAGAGAATGTCACCAGCTGAACTTCTGAACATAAGAGAGTTGTGGAGAAACATTTACCGTTCACGCCATTCATGTGGCACGTGACTGATCAGCATGGCACGTGACTGATTGAATGAGTTCAACCAAAATAATTTTTGTTTTCCTTTTGAATATAGTTTTACTTTTATTTTAAGGAAAATATTGAGAGTACCAAATGTGTTGTCACAAGGCAGAGGGGTGAAAAGGAGGGGGGGGATGTAACGAACTGTACGGAACTATATCGTCTCGGATGTTTAGGATGTAACAATCAACCTAGCATTATTTTGTACGTATGGTTAGGTTCATTATGTTTCCATTGCAAATTGCAAGGCCCGAATGCATAAATTCCGAAGGTGGGTATAGTACCTTAGGCAAACGTTTACCTCCTGGATTCCTATAGGTCGTGTTGTTTGGATTATCAGAACACCAACCGCCACTATTTTTAGATGGTTATAACTCTTTGATATAACCAAATTATACTTAATTCTGCGCTTTATGGTGCCGTATCATAAGAGGTACACTTTACTTAACCAAAATACCTTAGTCGTCTGAGGTGGTCTCTAAACTACTCCGCTACAAAAGTGCGATACTGGTCGAAATTCAACAGAATAGAGGATTAACGTTATTGTACTCGTAATTGTATATAAGCCCTATATGTATACAGTCCCTTGCACAGACACGGAATGCTGGTCGCCGATAGTACGACACATAGCACGTAACCCATGTGATACTCCCCAGGGAACGTTGTTAACTCAACTGTATAAACAGACGTTGCGTGCGGGATTTGAATACGCAACCTCTTGAGACAAAAGCGAACGGCTTAAACAATACGCAATGAAGAAAAATGACGACATGACAACTGTAAGAAGTAACGAATTGAGGAATGAAAAATAGCGACGTGAGTACTGTATACAGTAACGACGTGAGTACTGTTCACAATGACGACGTGGGGACTGTTCACATTAGCGACGTGGGTACTGTTCACAATAACGACGTGGGGACTGTTCACAATAACGACGTGGGTACTGTTCACAATAACGACGTGAGCACTGTTCACAATAACGACGTGGGTACTGTTCACAATAACGACGTGAGCACTGTTCACAATAACGACGTGAGCACTGTTCACATTAACGACGTGAGTACTGTTCACAATAACGACGTGAGCACTGTTCACAATAACGACGTGAGCACTGTTCACATTAACGACGTGAGCACTGTTCACAATAACGACGTGGGTACTGTTCACAATAACGACGTGAGCACTGTTCACAATAACGACGTGGGTACTGTTCACAATAACGACGTGAGCACTGTTCACAATAACGACGTGTGCACTGTTCACATTAACGACGTGAGTACTGTTCACAATAACGACGTGAGCACTGTTCACAATAACGACGTGAGCACTGTTCACATTAACGACGTGAGCACTGTTCACAATAACGACGTGAGTACTGTTCACAATAACGACGTGAGCACTGTTCACATTAACGACGTGAGCACTGTTCACAATAACGACGTGAGCACTGTTCACATTAACGACGTGAGCACTGTTCACAATAACGACGTGAGCACTGTTCACATTAACGACGTGAGCACTGTTCACAATAACGACGTGAGTACTGTTCACAATAACGACGTGAGCACTGTTCACAATAATGACTTGAGTACTGTTCACAGTAACGACATTAGTATGGTGCACAATAACGAGTTGAGGACTGTGCAAAGAATTATGCATGAATTATGAATTACTCGTGTAAAACAAACATGTGCAATCATAGGATGCAAAGATAGAATCCGAGGAATGACAGTTCATACACACAGAGTGCGAGTTATTACACTAAACGAGCCTTCTATGATTTTTCGCGATGTTAAATTTCCCTAAAAATTATATTACATAAAATTATTATATTACATATATAAAATAAAATTATAAGAGCTACGTTACCAACTATTAAGATACCGGTGCCAACGCAGCTACGTTACCCACTGCAAATTTATCATATTATTCTAAAATAGTGATTTTCATAGAAAAAATATTGCACGCTGGGAAGTATAAATCAATAACAGGAAATAACAAGAGAAACTAACAATCGTGAACATAAGCGGGGATGTCAGGGAAATCGACATTCATAAGTGTCGATGTACGTTCACATTTTTCCCCACATAAAATACACACGTTTTTATTAATACTGCTGAATTTTATCACTTTTCACAATTCTCTTCGCTGAGACAAAAACTGGCTGTGGCGTAGAGCTAGGCACTTGCATATCGCCATGTACATTTATAGTTTGATTCACCAGTGAAGCATTGGTAAAAATTGATAATTTATAGTGATTTCTCATAGAAAGTAAATAATAAGGGTATTGTATGCTGATGGTTCTCGTGGCTCGCTGGTTGTACACACTACTTAATCTTATACGTTAAGAGAGTTCTCATATCTGTTAACTGTAACATTTAGTACCGAATTCATCTATTTCGTCGCAATGAATTCTCTTATCCTCCCAGTAGCCTCGACAGAAGAAGCGCTTCGTTGAGAGGGACGGAAATACATATGGGGTAACTCAAGTACAATAAAATCACTCCTCTGTGCCCTTTCACCCTTTCCCCCTTTAGTCGCATCTTATACATATCATAATGATGATGATGATTTTCCTCCTTCTCAAGCGAAGATGAGCATGGTATGAAAAACAATAAATATGGTGAACAAGTAGAAAAAAAACACAATATTTGTGATAGTCTAATTTGGTTTTGGGTTTGTCCTTCTGCTTCGGTTTGTCCTTCTGCTTCCGTCGCTTGTAAATTACCCGCAGTGTTTTACTTTTCCTTTTTCAAAGTTTAGTGATACCACAAGTGATCTGGGTATGCCAAGCTAATCGACCAAGGGCTGTAGTCTTCCAGGAGCTGGGATCAATGCTGCAGTGCTCTGGGTGTGCCAAGCTGAGCGATAAAGGGCTGTAGTCTCCCAGGAGCTGTGATCAGTGCTGCAGTGCTCTGGGTGTGCCAAGCTGAGCGATAAAGGGCTGTAGTCTCCCAGGAGCTGTGATCACTGCTGCAGTGCTCTGGGTGTGCCAAGCTGAACGATAAAGAGCTGTAGTCTCCCAGGAGCTGGGATCAATGCTGCAGTGGTTGAGAAAAATTCTTTGGTGATCCCTGAAGCATTATTTCTGCCCTCCGCTTGAACGTTTACCATTGCACAGCTCTCTATAGAATAATCTCTTTGGAATGTGCTTGTCTGGCACACGGACAATGTGGCCAGTCCTGCAGAGTTGAGACCTAGTCAGCAGATATGGATGCTTTGCATACGGGACTTTTGAAGGATTTCCGTGTCTGGTACTCGATCCTGCCAATGTACTCCCAAGAGGTTTCTAAGGCACCGAAGGTGAAAAGAGTTAAGCTGTGGAGCATGTCTCGCATAGACAGTCCAGGATGACGCAGTATAAAGCAGTGTTGGTAGAACCATTGTGCGTTAGATGTCCAACTTAGTTGTCAAACGTATGTTGACATACCATAAGGGACAGTCAACAGGATCTTGCTAAGTACATATGCACTACATCCCACTTAATAATCTTCATCTCATCCAGTATAGATACATCATGCAAGTCTATCTCATATTCCCCAAGTGCCATCTCCGCAATGAATGTTGCTTGCAACGACTTCTAATATCCTGTTTTTTTCTATGGAATTCACCAAATTATACTGCTGGACTGTAACCTGTCCATCTCGTGATCTTCCCTCCCACACATATTTTCTGTTTACCTCTTGCTAGCTACCCTCAACTCTACCCTCAAGTAAAGTTTACTTTCCTGTTAGCGAGAGCTCTAGGAGGTCTAGATTTTTACGATACCCAGGAGGATATCTGGCGAACTACAGATGTCATGTGCTCGGACGAGTCTCTCGTCAGTTATACAGTCTGCAGAACTCATTAGTATCGTCATTCAAAAGTGACGTCATTTGATTTTTTCCGTTATTCTCATTGGCTGTCGACGTAAAATATACACAAAGTAACCAATTAATATCATAGAGTAAAATATAGACACTTTTGAAGGATGATCATGAATAGCCCAAGGACTGTATATTTCATGAAGGACTTGAGTCATATCTATACTGGATAATTTTAACCTATGAAATGTGAAGCATGATTATGGGAACTGAAGTGGTTTAGTGGTTGAATCATTTGCCAGGTGTTCACAATTTCGCTGGTTCAACACTGGGTCGTGATGACTTTTTGACAGGTGCAATTTCTCAGAGGTCCCTGGAAATTGTTGGTTGCAGACACGGACTTACGTTTCCTGAGTAGTATTTCCGATAGGCAGTATGCTACTTTATTGAAAGAGAGTGCATATGAAGAACCGGGCACAGTGAAGGTAATCCTCTATGCACATACAATCTCATCTCGACGCTTTATATTAGAGATTATAACATGTACTGAGACGCAGATAACATTTCTTCATCTTCTGTGTTCGTTCTCAAAATCCTGCAAATTAACAGGATGTAGTCCGGAGAACGGAATGTGTTGCATTATGGTTTACATTTTTGTGATTATTACTGCGTCTTTTGGCCTGACACATCCGACTTCAGCATGACTTCTGTGTCACTGAATTTTTATAAGATGTTATAGACAAATCAACCCTAAACCTCCTTATTCGCCAAGCACAACATCAATTGGTGTTAACAGTGTTCACCTTCTGTGCCGTGGCGTCACACGGGCCGCAGACACAATTACTGCCTTACTAAACGAAGTTACAGTGATTAAAGTGCTGCAGTAATTCCACCGTTGTTCTAGAAGTCTTCTTTATGTTTCCTAGTTTGTAATACGGGTATGACGAGATTTCAAGATCTAGGCTTTGATTGTGCCTCATAACACGCACATCTATATACCTGAACCACAACCTGGCTCAGGTAACGACCTGTGGACTGATGTTTTAGGAGGCCGATTGTGATTACTGCCGTAAGTTTCATTGGTCAGCCTTGGATATTTTTGGCAGCCGACTCCAATTATATAAATAGTGCCCAATGAATACCCAGACAATAATCAAAAACATACCGAATTAGAGCCTGTTTACGTTTAGTAGTTAGGTATTCTATAACCATCTACGGTCACGCATTGACTACGCACTTGTTACACTTTTTAGGGTTTTCTATCGGGATTTCCCTTTTTGAACCAATTCTCACATAAAACAAGTACGTCTCTAGGATAGTTTTGCGCAATGATCCATAGATTGATATATGCTCATGGACGTAGCTCGTGTCACAGGAAGAGGTGACTGTTACTAATAATATCCGGGATGTCACGTTTTGAACCAATTGGCAGAGAAAATAAGTACTTCTCTAAGATAGTTTGCGTACTGATCCCATCAAGTGTCGCTTATCTTGGTATATACGAATTGTTTCCGTGATTGTCGTTACTGACGATACAAAAGTCACAACTGATCTAAGGCATCAGCCAAGATGAGTGACGCTGCGTGAAATAAGCACACATGACTATTCTGAAGAAGGATTTGAGAAATACTGACTATGTTAATGTAAAACATAACTACATAATCATTTTTTTAAACAATAACTCTTTCGCTAAGGCTAATGCTTCGTCATGTAAACCTAGATGTCTGCGGATCGACACAGGAAAATAATACCAAAGATTATTTTTTTTACAGTTTTTGTGTGTAAAGTATGTCTTTCCCCCATTCTTTTATGAAAATAATAATAATAATAATAATAATAATAATACCATCCATAACCAGTTAGGGTCGTTAGGATGTCACGTTGAGAAATTTGGTGGAGAAAAATGTGTCATGCACCTCTAGCCTCTACCATCCTGATGTGTTTGGACACTCCGCACCCTGTCCTGTTCTTCACATTATCCAACAATGTTTTCTTCTGTTCTAACAGGCGACTTCAAGTCTGCCAATAACATCATTCAAGACAAACATGATAACACATTGACAGAAAACAAAGATATCCTGGAAATATGGAAAGAATACTGTAAGGAAATATATGAGAAAAGCCAAAGAAACATGGACAGTAACACCCACAACAGCAGTGAAATAGAACAAGAACCCAGTTTAGATGAAGTAAGATGGGCCATTAAAAACCTGAAGTGAGAGAAATCTCTAGGGTGTGATAATATAATTGCTGAAATGATCCAGGCAGGAGGAGAAAATACCATCACCATCTATCACAAACTATGCACCAAGATCTCAAAAAGTGAAAGTTTGACCCAAAGAATGGACACGATCAGTCTACATGCCACGACTGAAGAAGGGAAATCTAACACTATGCACCAACTACAGAGATATTGCATTAATCAGTTACACCAGTAAAATACTAATTGTATCATCATGCAAAGACTACAACATAAGCTGGAAGAAGAGTTAAATTAAGCACACGCAGGTTTCTTACAGAGCAGTGGCACCAGAGATCATATTTTCAATATACGGAACATCATAGGAAATTGCAGATAGTTTAATGTCAACATCTACATATGCTTTATTGACTACACCAAAGCATCAGATTGTGTAAAACATAAAAACTTTCCCGTAGTCGTAACCTTCGATAACATTTACCATGTTGTTCCTACAGGCCTACGTTGTGCTTGAACTAGTTTGTGGGTGGGCGGAACAACAAAGAAACCTGTCGCAAGGGCCAGAGTTGTGCCCTGATGTCGACGTCTGTTTCGGCGGCATTAGACTCGAAAACCCATTGATCCGTACGGCTGCTGGAACAGAGGGCGGCGCACATATGTGAAAGCCCCACGTGCTGTGAGGCTAGTTTCTAATCAAGAAGAAGAAGAAGAACTTTGGAATATCCTGAAGGACATGGGTTTCTCGCTACATCTAATCCACATCATAAAAACATTATTTGAAGACCAGCAACCAGCCCCTGAGAGCAAATAGTGAAACATCTGATTTGTTCAGTGTGGAAAAAGTAGTCAGACAAAGATGTGTACTATCACAATATCTATTCAACATTGATGCAGAGAACATAATGAGGAATGTAAGAAATGACCAGCAGAAAAATAACTTTGATGCACTCAACATCGGAAGTCACACTATGCCAGAACTAAGATATGCTAATGATACAACATTATTGGCACACAGTCAAGCAGGTCTCGAATACCTCATAAACTCCATTAAAGAAAATAGTGAAAAACAAAACCTATTTTTGAATGGAAACAAGAAAAAAATTACGGTAAGCAACAAAATCACTGGCAAGTTCTCAACCAGTATCAACAACAGCGAATTATAGTCACCAGTTTTGAATACCTTGGTTCTCTTACCAACAGTAACGGTGATTGCTATGAAGAAGTCTGAAGGATGTTGGCTATCGCGTCAAAGAAGCTGATACAAATGAAAAATATATGGTTGAGCTGCTGCAAAACAACAAAACTAACAATTCTAATGCTTGTATATTCACAGTGGCAGCATATGGATGTGAATTCTGGACAATCATCACATAGCGAGTTGAAACAAAATGTTGCAGAAAAATCTCCAGAATACTATGGACCAAAAAGATCACCAATGTAGTCATCTTGAGAGAAATGAATATAAAAGAAAACTGACTAAACAACGTGATTCTTTCTAGAAAATAACAATATTTTGGACATGACAGCCTAGAAACGTCGATTATGTCATGTGTGTTGTTATTTGTATGATTGTATCCTGTGTATTGTTGTGTGTATTATTTCACGTGACTATCCGTCAGTGATAGAGTTTTAGTCGTCGTTCAGTAAGACTTCATTACCTTTTTTTTCACCTAAGTACTATTTTCATACAGTTTTACTAGTAATGTTACCCTTTATTAATAAGTTTCACAGTTAGGATTTACTTAAAAGCATCAAGGGGAAAATATGCAATATGAATTTAAAGTGCCAGCATCGAGGACAAAGGGGTTTGTTAACTAGTCTCTCAATTCCAAAATAGTTCGAGGTTAAAGGGCAAAAGAGAATGACTTTTTACGATGTATCGGCCATCGTACTCAACATTCAACGGTGCTTCAAATGAAAACCTTAAATGTTGTTTATGGTGAATACAATCATGAATAATAACACACAACTGTATAATTTGTCGACGATGACACGTGCAGGAAACTCCTGACACCCGTAACAACAATATTCACAAGTTTCAAAATAATGCCTTGAATTTGCCTGCTGTTTTTGGAATATTGGGACTCACGTAGTCCCCATGATATTCCTTTTAGTAAAGCTATTTGCGTGTTATTTTCATAGGGGCTTAAAAGCGTACACTTACAAACAAAATATTGAGTAAGCAACTGTAATTATATTTGTTCTGTGACATCCTGGATCAATAGCCTTTCGCTATGTTCACTAATGACATCCGACTGCTATCGGAAGGGCTTGCGATTTATAGATGGTACCTTATGACTCGTATGCGTAGGACTCGCATTATACCTCCAAAATAGAATTGCCACTTTCAGTTCTATGTAAGTTTTCTATAATTATTAAGCATATTCAATCGTTACCGTTAATTAATTTAAAATTATGTAAAGTTAAAATACTCGTTTTCAATATATTTTTACAGTATTTCAAAGAGAGAGATATGTGTAAGGAATGACCATCTGTGACATCCCCACTATATATATATATATATATGTAAATATGTCATAGGTCAATTTGTCTTAACATACCTGATCCCCACAGAAATGGTAACTTTAATCGGGAACTAACGAATTTGAAGAATAGCAGCATATAATAATTAAAAATATATCAATTTCTGACATTTCTGTTTAAAAAAAAACCGGATGTAATTACAAAACAGTCTAGTATATTTCTTTAAAATGATGATGATGATGGTGTTCCTCCTTCGCAAGCGAACATGAGCATGGCATGAAAAACATTAAATGCGATGGGGGGGGGGGAAATATATAATAATAATAATTAAAATTGGTAATTAAATAATTTGGTTTGTGAGTTCGTAGATGTCCGATTCGTGCACGGAAAGTTCAATTGCAGTGCTTGCAGGAGTGCTGAAGGTTTGGGGTAGAATTTACGGATTTGTCCTTCCGCTTCTTGTGCTTGTGGATTGCCCGCAGTGTTCTTTCTTTTTCAAATTTCGTGATGCCAGCAGTGATCTGGGTGTGCCAGGCTGAGCGATCAAGTGCTGTAGTCTCCCAGGAACTAGGATCGATGCTGCAGTGCTTGAGAGAGCTTTTTATGTGATCCTTAAAGCGCTTTTTCTGCCCTACACTTGAACGTTTACCTTCGCACAGCTCCCCATAGAATAATCTGTTTGGAAGGCGCTTGTCTGGCATACAGACGATGTGGCCAGTACAGCAATTTCTTAAGTAAATTAACACTCGATGGCACTGAAGTTGAAGTTACGTTCACATACTTATAATTCTGAGCCTAGTAATGTGTTGAATACACTTTGGAGGTTTGTAAATTTAGTTAAACAAAATTAATGCTTTTTGTTTTGGTGATACACTTTTTTCAACCACAAAATAGTCAATTTTTGTGGTAATGACAAATGTAATGAAGGTTTCTTTTTTTTGTCTAATCTTGACTCTAAAATCTTAGAATATTTAATTTTATCTAAACCCACAGAACATAATAAAATAACCTAGTCCCCACTGAGAAAAGTCACCGCATGCCACTGAAATTATGATTGTTGTAATTTCTAGCATACTTTTCAATTTTCATTTGAAGCGCCCTCGACTAAGTGGTTGCTAAAAATTGAACGACATTAAACAGGCAATGATATAAGCTTTGTGTATTGCGAGTATTATTATTATTATTATTATACAAGAAATATTGTGTATTTCTTTGTCATTCTCTCTAGGAATTGTTAGCAACTTGCTCTTGCTCCTTATTTGACGAGGGGTGGTTTCTCTGAGGATTCTTTCATACTCAAGAGACTTTAGTCTTCGGCTTAATGCAGCACCTAATTTAGAAGCCACTTACCCGAAGGACGTCGATATTCCAGGAAATAAGAAAATGCTGGGTATTCATCATCATCATCATCAGGTGCCATGCCGGCTGGCGTAGGCTGTCATGGCTCTCCACAGCTCTCTGTCCACAGTATTATGTATCAAGATTGTTGTTGTTTCCTTGCCGTGCCAGGCTGTCAAACTGTCTAATATTTTCTCACGTTGTCGATCTCTGTATCTGTTGCCCTCAATTTTGCCTGTTGTGACTATGTTCTCTAACCTGTCTGTCTCATGAAGTGGGCAAAAAAAGAAGATTGCCTTTTTCTTATGTTGTTGAGTAAGATCCGTTTCGCATTTGACTCTTTCAACACCTCTACATTAGTTGTTCTGGCAGTCCATGGTATTCTCAGCATTCTTCTGTAGAACCACATCTCTGTTGCTTCTAATTTCCCATTTTCCAGTTTGTTTATTGTCCAAGACTCGCACCCATATGTTAATATATCGGTTATATAGCACTGCAGAACTCTCTTTCTCACCTCTAATGACAAGGTCATATTACACAATATATTTTTCATTTTTTTGAATGTTGTTTTTCTTTGTTTTTGCCTGTTTTTGCTGGGTATTAGCAATCAAATTTATTGTACTTACTTTTCTAGTATTAAACACAATAAGCTGTTTGTGTACGTATTCCGAGACTCTCCTGTACAAAACAGTAGCAGAGCACAAGAGACTTGTGCCCGAAAAGCAATATTGACGATCCTTGCAGTATACTGCACACTGAAAACAACACATTGCACATTACTAGCAAAAGACTACACAACTAGGAACACACTACAAAGAGAACACTATAAAATAACACACTACAAACAACACACTATATACAACATATTACGCACAATAAACACATCAGCAACAGATTACACTATAAAGAACACATTATAAAATAACAAAATATAAAGAAAACATTACAATCAACATACTACAAACAACATACTACAAACAAAACATCATATAGAATACACTACAAACAACTAACTGCAAATAACACACCACAAACCACACACTACAAAAAACATATTACAAACAACACATTACATACAATGTACTACAGTCCAAACACTACAAACAACACACTACAATCAACATGCAACACACTTAATAATATACTTTCAACAAGACACTACAAAATAACACATTGCAAATAACACACTGCAAACAACACACTACAAATAATATACTACAAACAACACACTACAAATAACACACTGCAAACAACACACTACAAACAACACACTACAAATAACACACTACAAACAACAAACTACAAACAACACACTACAAATAACACACTACAAACAACACACTACAAACAATATACTACAATCAACCCACAACACACTAGAAATAAAACACTAAAAAATACTTATTACTATTTCTTCTAAAATATTTGAGGAAAATCAAAAAAAGAAAATTATTCCATCGAAATGTTGTCCTGAACTAATTGTCAATCCCGCAGGGAAATATGGCACTCACTGTGGGCACACACGCCTGCTCCAACTTTCATTCCTAAATTGTAGAATTGTAAGGCGGGAAACACGCACAGAAGATGTAACGCACGATCGTATATTTGGTACCGCTGTTTATTTACATCTAGCCCCTTTGTTGACAGCGCTTTGTTCCCGTAGATAAAATCTAGATGTATCGTTTCATGTGAGATTATTGTTAATGATTGTGGTTTTGATGTTGATGCTCGGGGACGGGTGTGGTAGTCACATTTGATTTTTATGCATTTCCTGTTTTAAGTGTTTTGTGAGAACACAGTTAATTTAATTGTAGAAATTGTACATTCTTCTTGTGTGATTCTTCTTCTGCGATTTTCATTACTAGTCCACGGGAGAGGCTGCGATAGCTCAGTGCGGCGGTCACTGTACTAGGTTCCTATAAACTCTGTTCACTCTAAGAATGAAGTGGGTCAGTGCTTCTGATTGGTTGTTGGACGCAGAACGAATTAATCGATTGTTAAGTGCCCACTAAGATTGTTTTTAAATTTCGTTTTTACATGTTTTTTTATGTTGTTTAAATAGTGTTTTTAATTGTTTTAAAATGTGTTAAATAATATTCTTTTTACATGTCATCAGCTGTTTAAAAATCATCTCTTGTTGCGGAGTAATAGCCTATGGGGGTGTGTTTTGACCCACTTCATTCATAAAGTGAACATAGCATAGTTGGGTGAACCGGGGTTATATATAGCGCCTGTAATGAAATATGGATTACAAATAGGTACTATGTTAGAAATATGGATTACATATAGGGGCTATTTTAGAAATATGGATTACATATAGGGGCTATTTTAGAAATATGGATTATGTATATGGACTGCATTGGAATTCATAAATATATATAGTGCGTGTATTGGAAACAATAATTATATAAAGCGCGTGTATTGGTAATTTTAATTATATACTGTTAAAAGAAAGTAATGAAACATACTTCAAACGTGTACCAATATTTTATTTTATGGAATAAATTATTCAACCTTGGCATGAAGAAACTTTCAGACTTTAACTAAAGCCGTTTCTATTGATTCTCAACGTTCCGTTGATGATGCTGGTTCGTCCACTGCAGTCGGTTCTGACAATGCCGGTCCGTAAGAACAGGACCTCTGTTTAGTATTCTAGCCCACAGATGAGCGTTGGCAGTCGGTTCCTGATCGTTTGATCTGAAATACGGCGATATATATATATATATATATATAGAGAGAGAGAGAGAGAGAGGTAGAGAGAGAACCTGTATTAGAAACATTTTACAAATCACCACAGCTTATAAATCGACACAGCGTAAAAAAATGGCCACAGGTATTCTAAGAAGTAATGTCTGTGTGCATAATGTTAATCGACATGCCGTTGGTCAATGAACAATACTGAATGCATTCCTCAATTGAGTCAATTGAGTGAGAAAGCTACACTTTACTGTTTTTTTTTTTAATTTGTTAGTTCGTATTTGTAAATTTGTAAAAGCTGTAAACTGTACATGGTGTGGCAAAAGCAAGGCATGCGTTCGTATTACACAGCTTCAAGTATCTCCCTGCAACATAGTAACGTGAAACATGCAGTGTAACAGTTTTATTGTTTGACAGTACTATACAAATTGCTATTTAGAGATCCCCCTTCAAACCAGATTGACACTTGCAGAGACCCTCCTTTAGATCAGATTGACACTTGCAGAGACCCTCCTTTAGATCAGATTGACAATTGCAGAGACCCTCCTTTAGATCAGATTGACACTTGCAGAGACCCTCCTTTAGATCAGATTGACACATGCAGAGACCCTCCTTTAGATCAGATTGGCAATTGCAGAGAAATTCCTTCAAACCAGATTGACACTTGCAGAGACCTTCCTTTAGATCAGATTGACAATTGCAGAGACATTCCTTCAAATCAGATTGACACTTGCAGAGACCCTCCTTTAGATTGACACTTGCAGAGACTCTCCTTTATATCAGATTGGCAATTGCAGAGACATTCTTTCAAACCAGATTGACACTTGCAGAGACCCTCCTTTATATCAGATTGACAATTGCAGAGACCCTCCTTTAGATCAGATTGACACTTGCAGACATTTCTTCAAACCAGATTGACACTTGCAGACATTCCTTCAAACCAGAGTGACACTTGTAGAGACCCTCCTTTAGATCAGATTGACACTGCAGAGACCCTCCTTTAGATCAGATTGACACTTGCAGAGACCCTCCTTTAGATCAGATTGACACTTGCAAAGACCCTCCTTTAGATCAGATTGACACTTACAGAGACCCTCCTTTAGATCAGATTGACACTTACAGAGACCCTCCTTTAGATCAGATTGACACTTACAGAGACCCTCCTTTAGATCGGATTGACACTTACAGAGACCCTCCTTTAGATCAGATTGACACTTACAGAGACCCTCCTTTAGATCAGATTGACACTTGCAAAGACCCTCCTTTAGATCAGATTGACACTTGCAAAGACCCTCCTTTAGATCAGATTGACACTTACAGAGACCCTCCTTTAGATCAGATTGAAATTATGTAAGCAGCGAAGATAAGACAGTAGCGTATGCTATGATGCCGGTTCTGTTGCCCTGCAGAAGAAGAGATGATGTCGACAATACGTAGTCATGTCCTTGAGTACGCACGAGCCAGAGACACTAAGTATGTTTGGCATAAAGTAGGCTACACCATTATATAGAAGCTGAATGGGGTACAGAAAGGCGATGAATAAGTCGGATGAGCCAATCCGAAAAAGCGCAGATAAGACGAACAAGCTGAAGACTGTTATATATCGTATTCCATGTGCTAGACTATAGACCGCGCTAGCAGAATAGAGTTTGAGGATGAACGAAGTTAGCATATGACAATTAATACCAGGAAGAAAGTAAAAATAGCGAATAATCTTCCTTCCATTATGACTATCTCCTCAAAATGTACACACAAGTTCCCACGTAAAAGAACAATTCGGTTATTAATCTAAGGACCATCCACCCTTGTTGAAGACTCTGACTCACATTAGTAACTATGAATAAAAATGTAACTATAAAAATAATCTGCGTATGGTAAAATCTACAATTAGATTACACTTATTTACAATAGTCATAAAAACATGAAAAGAATTCGCCGATACTCAAAATTCATACCATCGATGGACTAAATTAATAGCAATATTTTAGCGACATTGAAATTCAATAGTTTCATGCCAATAATCTCTGCGATCTTGCAGGCAGTTTCGTAGATAATCGCTTACAACCATGTTTATGAATTAGTAAACGAACTATAACAACAGATTAACAGGAAGTATGTAGTGATTAGGTCATACAAAGAGACACATCAGCATGTCAAGCTAGTAATTGAATGCTTATTTTATAGTAACACGGGGAAACGCCGCTCAACATGATGATGGATACGTGATATTTCTGAGTTTTTATACATATCCTTTGCCCGTGTGTTGCTGGGGCACGAAAGGGGATTAAAGAATTGCAACACTGTTTACCTTCCATGCATGTCGTAGAGGCGCTAAGGAGATGTTGATCTGGAGTTTGCTATTCTATCCTATGTAGCGTCAAAGTGACGTAAACGGCATGCTGAAGTCGGCTGTGTCAGGCGGAATGTACAAATATAGCAGCTAAGCTGTAAACAATGACGCAACGAATTCCGTTCTCCGGGCTGCAACCTGCTAATCTGCAGGAGTTTGTGAACGAACGAAGAAGAAATATACTTGCCTGGACGAGATCAACTTGCTCAGAATCCGTGTGTGTGAAGGCAGTTCGTATTGTAGAAAGAATACGTCAGCTGAAATTTTGTAATATATTTAATTATCTACATTAACTCATTCGTTATCGTTAGCCCCTGGCTGAGAAACCTTTACTATGGTTATAAAGCTAAAGGAAAGATACAACTTGTAATAAAGATCTAACAATTTTACAAGCATGCGCGGTAGCCTACTTGATAGTGAGCTTGCTTGCTATCACCGGGTTACAGTGTGTCAGGTTCGAAACCACGTCCGGACAAACAAAAACAAACAAAAAATTCGAGTTGTGATTTCTCGCTTGACACGGCCACTTTTCCAGTCGACGCAGCTGTAAATGAGTACCTGACACATGAGTTAGGGAAGGTAAAGACAGCAAGGAAGGAAACTGGCCACCCCACCTAATAGTTGCTGCGGCTTAGTACATAAGAGTTATCTTCATCCCCTACGGCAGGGTGCTGCCATGGGACATACCCTTTACCTTACCCACACTAAAAGGGGAAGGCGGGGCGTTACTGTACATAAATTACGTTAAGAACTAGGGGAAGTGGGTTTGAAAGTTTTTGACAGCTCTTATCAAGAGGAAGTTTTGCCAAACCATTTTGTTTTTTAAAACACACCATATTTTGCCAGTTCTTATCAAGAGAAGTTTTTGTCAAACCATTTTGTTTTTTAAAACAAATTCTTATTTGACTGTTCTTATCAAGAGGAGTTTTCGTTAAACCATTTTGTTTTTTAAACAAACCATTTCTTGATAATAGTTGAAATCAACAAAACTTATGTTACGTACGAATTGCTTGAATTAGAAAACATGTACTAAATTTTTTTAAATTTAATTTTTTGGTACTTTTTTTTGTTGCTAAAAATATTGTCGCGGGGCAAAGGGGGGGGGGGAAACATTTTTTTGACAAAATTAATCAGGTATGAGCTTTTTATACGTCGCCGACTAGGTGGGAAAGGTGTAACACAATTTGTTTTATATAATTCATGGACAGCCTACAGTCACACTTTTTTACCTTCACTAACGTTCACAAAGCGTACACGATTGACTTCATTTTAAAAATAAATCCTGCACATATTTCGCTTGGACACGTTTATTTAGTGCGGTCATTTCTACTCGTCGTCCTTTCAGGTTATGTGCTTATCTTGATAAAGGCATTTCTGTCGAAACGTCGATTATGTCCTATGTATTGTATTTGTATGATTATATCCTGTGTTTTGTTGCATGTATTATTTCACGTGAGCATCTGACAGTGATAGTGTGTTAATCATCGTTCAGTAAGACTTCATTTCCTGTTTCCTACATAAGTACTATTTTCATAGTTTTACTAGCAGTATTACCTTTTATTGATTGTCATGTTAGTTGTAGCAGACAATGAGTCGATGTTGAATAAAGCATTCGCAATGATGAATCACTGTGTACCTGGAATGTTTTTGTTTCTCTGGTAGGGTCATGTGTGTGTGTGGTCATAGTATTTATTGAGAAGTACACACGGGTGGTGGGGGGTGTGGTATATGGTATTGTGGTTACTTCAGAGGGTTTCCAGTGATGTAGTTACTGTACTTAGTCACCAGTGATACAGTTACTGTACGTGCAGGGCTGCCCCTAACAATTGAGGGCCCTATGCGAAACGGAGTGCGCGGGGCTCAGTCTGGGTAGGGAAGAGGATAATAAAATAAATTATAATATGAATTTATGGGCCTATGAACGTGCGGGGCCCACTGCTGCCGCAAAGGTTGCAATGGCCTAAGACCGGCCCTGTGTACGTGCTTCCCGGTGATGTAGTTACTGTACTTGCTTACCGGTGATGTAGTTACTGTACGTGCTTACCGGTGATGTAGTTACTATAGGTGATTCCCGGTGATGTAGTTACTATAGGTGATTCCCGGTGATGTAGTTGCTGTAAACGATTCTCATTGGTGTAGTCACTGTACTTTGTTCCCAGTAATATAGTTAATGTACTTCGTTCCCAATCATATAGCTATCTTATTTGGTTCCCGGTGATTTAACTATTGAAAGTGGTTCCCGGTGGTACAGCTACTGTAAGTAGTTCCCAGTTTTGTAGTTAATATACTTGGTTCCCAGCGATGTAGTTACTGTACTTGGTTCTTGGTGATGTAGTTACTGTACTTGGTTCCTAGCGATATAGTTACTGTTGCTGGTTCCCAGTGATGTAGTTACTGTACGTGGTTCCCAATCATGTAGTTACTGTACTTGGTTTCTGGCGATGTATTTACTGTTGTTGGTTCCCGGTGATGTATTTACTGTTGTTGGTTCCCGGTGATGTATTTACTGTTGTTGATTCCCGGTGATGTAGTTACTGTTATTTGTTCCCGGTGATGTAGTTACTGTTGTTGGTTCCCGGTGACGTAGTTACTGTTATTAGTTCCCGGCGATGTAGTTACTGTTATTAGTTCCCGGCGTTGTAGTTACTGTACGTGGTTCCCGGTACTATAAATGCATTATTTAGATGCATTATATAGTCTGGGATTATATGTGGGTTGTTCTACGTCAATCTGGGTTATTTATAAAACTCTAGTGGGAACACTAACTACAAGCGAAACTGTGAAAGTTGAAGAAAATATAAATAAAAATACATAAGGTGTGTTGCTTTCAACAGCGAACGTTAGTATAATTTGTGTATCTATGTGTCAATCTATGTATCGAGTGCCGAGTAGCGCAGTGGTTAGAGCACTGGCTTTGCATATGCCTTCGCATATTAGATTAATTCCTCAGTTGAGACATTTTTTTTCGAGACCGCAATGACTCCAGGGTCGACTCAACCTGAAATAGGTACCGGATCAGTCCGGGATGTAAGGACTGCAATGGAAAGGTGATGGCTAACTATCCTCATATAGCAGAGCCTCTGAAATGTGAGATGAAACATTTCACAACCTAAGTTAGTTAAAGCAAAGTTACCAGGTGGTTGGAACTGTTTTCAGTCATATTGTTTGTAAAAAAGTAAAATGTCCAAACTAGAGGATTATCCAAATTATATAGAGACTACTACAAACATGTTTGCTTGTATACTTTCTATAATCGTGTATTCCCTCACTGTAATTACCAACATTACCATATATGTTATCGCTAACTCAATTCTTCTAATGTTATTATGAGTCTGAGCTGCCTCTAGACATGAAAGAAATTAGGGTACTTACAAGTTTTATACACAGTAAAATTATAAATTTTACTTGCCCCTATGTTGCAACTCAATCCGCTGAGAAATTATTTTGAAATTGATACTATGTGTAATCGAAATTATTGTTCCCATTATTATCTTGTGCTTTTTTTGTTGTTGTTGCTTTTATGAATACATGTGTTCTAAACGAAATTTTTTTTTTTCTAAAAAACATTTTTTTTGGCTGCATCAGTTCTTATAGCACATCGGAGTCTCTATTAGACTCTTTTTTCTTGTCTTTCTTTTCGCTTTATACCCCTTTATGCCTTGCATCGTTAGGGATAGAAGAATTCTTTGAAGATGGCTTTTTTGTGTGCTTTATATATGTTTGTTTTCGTTTACTCTTTTATTTGTGTAATCCACCGTTTGCAAGGTCTGTCCCTGGCTTTGTTACCACAGTGCCTGTATGGTAATGCTTTTTTAGGGCTGATCTCTGATGGTAGTCTGGAAGCATACGAAAACCCCTTAGTCCGTTGTCTTCTATTTAATTAAGGATTGACATTGTGTTTGTTAGCTTTCTGATGTTTTCGTTCCTGATTCTGTCGCTTATTGTTACTCCGAGAATTCTACATAGACAAGTCATTTCGTTGCAACAAGTTCTCTTTTAGATTCTGCTGTTAGTGTCCACGTTTGACATTGGTATCATAAGTGATGGTATAATGATCGTTTTATATAGTGCAGTTTTGGTGTTCATGCTCACATATTTGTTTTTCAAAATAGGAAAAATTTGCCCCAATATTCGGTATGCTATGTTGCATCTAAATTGAATTTCTTTGATGTTTTCATTCGATGATGGGATGATTCCATGATAAGTTAATTATTTAAACTGTTAAAGTTAATGTGGTTACGTCTGTGGATCTCACCAATGGCCCACTAAACATACCACCCATGCAACAGAACACCTTACTGGATGACATGCCGTTATATTGAGATTATCTTCTTAGAGAAGCTTCATGGCACGTCATCTATACAATTATGCTTTTATTTTGATGTTGAAATATGTTTTATGTTTACCTGAATATATATGTATGCAACCTCTGTGGTTGGGAGGGAGCCAGAGATGAACTGTGCAGCACTGGGGAGGAGGAACTGACAGCATCGTTTTTCCTATGGCTGAAATCCATCATAGAGGCACAGTGACTCAGGACGTGACAATCCTTTTGACTTGAACATTTGATTGCATGCCTAGAGAAATAGAGAAGTTCGGCAAAACCAATAGTCAATTGGTGGTGGGGAATGAGCACAGTGAACCCTATCTTTGCTACAGTGGCTAGGAGCAGTGCATAGGTTGAAACTTACCTTCGTGGAGGTGTGATAGTTATTCTCTAGTTCTGTCCCGCGATGTGCCGAAAATCCAGACTTCCCAGCAATATAATGCCATTTAATGGCATTGGGTCAAAGGGCATGAGCCCATGGACCGCTGGATCAGCAACCAACCAACCAACAAACCTGTTTAAGTTGTTGGTCATCGATTAGAATAGTGATGTTTCTTTCTGTTTTTGCGATTGACATTACCTCAGTTTTGTCTGTGTTTATCTTCATGTTAAAGTCCCTAGATGTTGTGTGGAGTCTATTTATATGTTGTTGTAGTTGTTCTTTTGCTGTTTATATTATTGCTTAATCGTCTACAAAAAGAAGTTCGCTCAGGTGATTGTTTGGGTTGTCTTCTTCATTAGGGTTAACATTTTTACATACGCAATCGATATATGTTATAAACAACAAGGGAGAAATAACACATCCTAATAGACATCTAATAGACATCCTTAGTCAGTATTACCAAATACCTTTTTGTATCAAATACTATTTATCTTACATAACTAGAAAAGGCAGTGCTTATGACTTTATTAATATCAACAAAAGAACCTGATAAGCATAATGTAGTCAATTTTTAAAAAGAATATACTTGAAAATAGATATAATTTCTAACTAAAATGACAAAAAAATTGACAGAATACATATGGTCAAAATAAATTCCATGGCCAGTTTTTTTTAAAATGGCCAAATCTAAGAAATTTGATTATAAAATTGCCAATATGGCAACCCCGAGTTTAAACATGGGATTCTAGACACGCATCAAAGGTGCAAATATGAACTTTACTTAACGAGGGAGGAAATAAAACATAGACCGAGGCGAGAACGAGTGCCTATACAACCTTGGAGGTGTGACTGTTGAGAATAAATGAACTTAATGACCGTGCGTGTACTTTCCCAAGTGGGAGAAGATATTGCTGTTGATGAATAGCCTATGAGGAGAGTGAGTGTTGATGTTGGAAACTGAGAGGCAAAGTGAGAATAGGGTGGAGGAAATGGAAAACGGAATAATATGTACCGAATAATTGAATGAGTGTAGTTGCTCTTTTACCGGATAATCAATCATTTGTTTTGTAACACAATGAACAAAACTTCTCCTTTTAACATTTTGTCATCTAGCCTTCGTTTTATTATTACATATTATTTTCGTGTTTTGTTTTTATATTGTCTGCTTTTTAATTATTGTCCTATATTTATGGAGTAACGTCATAAATGTTGTGCTGTAACCGAGAGTTGTTGGGTTCCACCATACATGGCTATATTGTGTGTCTTGTGTCTATATTTCTGCATAATAGGAAAGAAACATGAGTTTTTGTAATAAAAACAGAAATTGTAGATAAGGTCTCACTGGAGTAGGGGTTATGTCTTTAAATATTTGCTTATGATTTCTCCTTTGTACCTATGATTTCTCCTTTTTACTTATGATTTCTCCTTTGTGCTTATGATTTCTCCTTTGTGCTTATGATTTCTCCTTTGTGTTTATGATTTCTCCTTTGTGTTTATGATTTCTCCTTTTTGTTTATAATTTCTCCTTTGTGCTTATGATTTCTCCTTTGTGTTTATGATTTCTCCTTTGTGCTTATGATTCCTCCTTTGTGTTTATGATTTCCCCGAGTTCGAATCATCCGGTTCTCAATGTCCTGTTTACAAAATAGATTTTCGGAAAATCCCTGTTCTATTAGATCGCTAGAAACTACGGAGTTCCGTGCTATGAGTAGTACTATTGAATGAAGCGTGACGCTTTGTATGAGGTAGCTGGAGTACAAATAAGTCAATCCTCTACACTTATTTGACATTTTCAAGTGCAGACTAGAACTCCATGTGTGCATGCAAGACAGATAGCAGTGTGAAACCACTTCTTCTTACTGATTCAACTAGCAATTTCAAAACGGCCAGTCCATTCTTTGCAGACAATCAAGACTAATATTTATCGATGTAAATCTTGCTGCTTATCGATATAAATCTTGTTATTCATCGATATAAATCTTGTTCAATCCATGCAATGTAAAAACATGTAAACATCTGCCCAATGGATGACAGAAGAGATGAAAGAGTGCTTGTTCATATGATGAAAATTAAACGCATTCCAAACCATCCGATGCATGCACAAATTTATAGATCAACCACAAGGAGGTTAAGAGAACCAGCTTCTGTCACATCTCCAGCATTTCCATCAAGAACACGAAGATTTCAGATTCCTACTGGAATCAATCCAGAGAAACAGAAACGAAAACCTTCTACACAACATCAGAAATGAGCTAAGACAGATCCATAAATCATCAGCTATCGCCCTTCAGTGGATACCATCACCACGTGGAATTATGGAAAATGAGAAAGCGGATGCTCTGTCAAAAGTAGGAAGCGAAATGGAGCATCACAGACACCCACTGTCTTAGAGAGAAGCAAAAACAATAATCCAAAAAACATACACAGCAAAGTGGAAGAAACAAATGGAAGTGGAATACAAACATGATGCAATACATCTCCTCCAAAGATATCAACATACCACAATATTTCGCCTTAGAACAGGCCACAGCAGACTGTTGGGTCACCTTTACCGATTGAGGATCTAATACACAAATGAATGTCCATGTGGATCCGGAACCCAGACTCTGGAATACATACTTCAGGACTGTCCATCATACAAAGAGCAGTACTGTACTGGCCAGAGGATACAGACTTGAGGCAAAAGCTATGGGACAGCCGCGCTGACCTGGAGAAGACGGTGGACTTCGTCTTGACAAAATAACATGACCACAGATTCTGAACCCAGAAGAAGATACATCTTTTTGTTCGTCGGTATAAATCTTGTTGTTTATCGCCATAAATCTTGTTATTAATCGATATAAATCTTGTTATTTATCGATATAAATATTGTTGTTTATCGATATACATATAGTTGTTCATCGACATAAATTTTGTTGTTTATGGATATAAATCTTTTTGTTCATCGATATAAATCTTGTTGTTTATCGATACAAACCTTACTGCATATATATCTAACAAAACATCACCTTTCATGGACTATTAATTTCAAAATGTATTTGCTTTCCTCCATCGCAAGTCTCTGTGGCGCATGGTATGCACCTGGTTAAGAGTCACTGGTTAACATAAGAATTTCCTCCTTATCACTGTTTATCATCACGTTTTACAGTTTGGCAGAGATAGCTTATGATTTAATACATACTCAGAGTTCAGTCTGACGGGATAGAATCAGTCTGACGGGAATCGAATCAGTCTGACGGGATAGAATCAGTCTGACGGGATAGAATCAGTCTGACGGGATAGAATCAGTCTGACGGGATATAATCAGTCTGACGGGATATAATCAGTCTGACGGGATAGAATCAGTCTGACGGGATATAATCAGCCTGACGGGATAGAATCAGTCTGACGGGATAGAATCAGTCTGACGGGATAGAATCAGCCTGACGGGATAGAATCAGTCTGACGGGATAGAATCAGTCTGACGGGATAGAATCAGTCTGACGGGATAGAAAAAAATTGTTTGCTTGTCTGTATCTTTCCCACCGCTATAGTATAGAGGTATGTCATCTATCCCTAAATCATGTTGTAGGATGAACCAGAGTCACTTGTACTTTGCAGTGATCTTTGCTGCTATTATGAGTTATCTGGGGCGTTTCTTTTCTTTTGTTTTGCGTTAGTTCTCAAACTTCCGTCGGATATTTCCTGTAGTAGGATGTTCATACAAGATTTTCAACACGATGTAGTCTAGAGAACGGAAATGCTTTGTGTCGCCGTTTTTTTTGTGCTAGTTCCCCAACACGTCCGACATAATCGTTTTGTGCGTTCATCAATAGTTCAACTTAGATATTGTTGATTAATTCCGTAATTACTGAGTTTATGGGCGTAATGTTTTGCATTAATGGATTATTTCATACCTCTCTCCTTTTCTTTCCCTCCTATCACAACCATGTTTGTCTCTATGTAAGATTTGTTTACTGTCGTCTTTTGTTTGTCCTGATGAAGCCTTTTTAGTCGAAATGTCGGCTGTCACGGTGTCTCGTTGTTAGGTTGTTTTATGACTTATTTGGTAACACTTATACGTATTTTTACTCATTTTGATATTTGCCATGTGTTATCCCAACCACCCATTTCCTATTTAGGGTTGTTACCCGACACTAGAATATTTATCCCCTGTTCTTTAATCCTGGCTATCGAAAAGAAATCATCATACACACTGGTCTCACTCTCGCGTCTTATGGAGTTCAAAACATCAGCTCGATCCATTGCCCAACCGCTCTGTGCCACAATCGCACATGACGCCAATTGATCTGCTCTTTCATTGCCTCGAATACTCACATGTCTCGGCACGACAATAAATGTAATTACTTTCAACCTCGCCTGTCACAAGGCATCAATCCAACGTACGCGAGCGAGACCCACTTGTACCTTCCTAATCATACTCATAGAGTCACTCAAGATGCAGACCTGTGCTACCTTATGTGTGCGCACACACTGAACGCTAGATGTCTGTAACCATATCGTTAAAAGAACGAGAGACTGGTTCTCGTATTCGCTGGGGACAATACCCAATCCTATCCACGATCAGTCATCTTTGACACTTTTTGTTCTTGTCTGTATCGCTATCAACATAGCCACAGACGCCCATATTTGTGTTCTATCATGTCTTTCAGGAGTGTTTAAAATATCGATTTAACTTTGCACAGTGCCAACATCCGCACTTTTCGGCTGTCTGCCAGATTGTTTCAGCTATAATGTTTATCATTACTGCCTTATATATATATCTTCGTATTTTGGGAATGCCCTTTTCTATGGCTAAATTATTGTGATGCTCTTTAGATAATCTATATGTTTAATATAATAATAATAATAATAATAATAATAATAATAATAATAATAATAATCCATACCAATTCAGGTTCGTATGGGTGTCACATTGAGGCCCTTGATACAGAAAGATCTCCACACATCTCTACCCTTTACCCTCCTGATGAGTATGAAAACTTCCCACCCTTTCTAGTCCTTGATGTTATCTAACCTAATATCGTCTTCTGTCCAGCTTGTCTTCTTCAATCCTTCACCGAACCTTGAGAAAAATCTTTGTCATCGATGACAATCTCATCACGCATGCCCGTACCAACGGAAGCTATCACAACTAATAACAGCGTTTCCTGTTGACCCGCTAATATATTAACTCTATCATGCAAAAAACACATCGGTTTTATGTTTTCGGTAACAGATACTCTACACACGTCTATCACATGTCATTTCTGCTGATACTCCATGGGCAGAATTTTACACGGTGGATTGACATCACAGAATGGTCTGGGCGTGATTTTTCTAAACTCCTCCGAATGGCTGAGTATGGAGATGTTTAGAGGGATTTTTTGCGCCAATGTCTCCAGTGTGGCACCCTTACGACATTGACAGGCTATGGGTCGTTAGTAGGCCTATTATTATTATTATTATTATTATTATTATTAATATTATTATTATTATTATTTTATAACATTTGTTTGAAACACATGGGTATCTAAGCGGGCTGTTAGAGTCCAAGTTTCAAAGCCATATAGAAATATTGACAGAACCAAGGATGTTTATAAGTTAATATTGACAGAACCAAGGATGTTTATACGTTAATATTGACAGAACCAAGGATGTTTATACGTTAATATTGACAGAACCAAGGATTTTTATACGTTAATATTGACAGAACCAAGGATGTTTATACGTTAATACTGACAGAACCAAGGATGTTTATACGTTAATATTGACAGAACCAAGGATGTTTATACGTTAATATTGACAGAACCAAAGATGTTTATACGTTAATACTGACAGAACCAAGGATGTTTATACGTTAATATTGACAGAACCAAGGATGTTTATACGTTAATATTGACAGAACCAAGGATGTTTATACGTTAATATTGACAGAACCAAGGATGTTTATACGTTATTATTGATGCCTACCCAATTCTTGATGATATTTATCTTTTTATGATCTTAGCTAAGAAATTAAAGAATTAAGATGTGTGGGGGGGGGGGGGTCTCTGAAAACAATAAGACATACAAGCGGAAAATCCGGGGGGGGGGGGTGGTAGATTCTAAGATTAAACATCAAAGTAGAGCTTTTAACCTCGTATTTGCAAGGTGTTTGATGATAGTGTCTTTGGAAAACTACATAGAAAGGAGGTGATGGCTATCATTTCTTCAGTTGTTTGTTAATGATATGTCTATTGTTTAATTTGTCTAGAGGTAAATTCAAGTAGGAAGCATGAGGATAAATGAAAATAATTCTTACAACTGACGGGATTTGAACCAGATCCGTTCTAGCAGCACCGAATCGCCTTGCAACTCAGGTAAACAGGTTTTTCATACTTGACCAACCACAACCTACAAAGTAATGTCGAAGTAGGTATTACTGGTCCACACTTGGTGTTCGGTAAGGAGGTCGGAACTTTAATTTGCGACCGAATGCCAGATGTTCCGTCTCCGCTGCACTATTATAAATTTTAATTAGAATATACCTTTGTTTGTTTGTTCGTTCACTCCAGAATAATCATCACGACTATTCGTGGGATTTCCGACGATATCGTAGTTACGTTGTGCCACCGTTATGCGCCTTGTAGGTCCAACACAACCGATTTCGGCACGTGAATAAATCTTTAATGTTGTTTATTCCTATTGTTCTTTATCTACTCTGGCTACGTTACCTGGTATTTTTTAATCATATGCTCTTGTAGGAATTTGAATTCCCCGCAACACCTATACTGTCTGAGGGTTTGGATCTTAATAAGTACATCTGTTGTTGATAAGAACGATGCTATCAGGCCAGATAAGAACGATGCTATCAGGCCAGATAAGAGGTGTGAAACTATCCAAATTGGAAAATCGGTAGGAGACTACTCAACCAAATTGGTCTATAATCAGCACATGATACTTTCAATTATACATGTAAACATGATGAATAATTGAAATGAAAGATCTTATTTTAGCTTGCTTGCATTCCAACCCCAGAGACAACGGTATGAGACAGCACTATCATGTGATATGTTACTTGCTATGATCTATTAAAATGAGAATTGAAATAAAGTAAAGGAAGTTTTGTTACTAAACTAAAAACGCGCAGTAATACAAATAAAATCGATGTTTCGGCAACTAAATCTTGATCAAAACACATAGAAGAACTAATTGAAATACATGACCGAAGTCCGGAAGAGTATGAGTGTTAACTTGAAATGTAAAAGTCTAAGGGTATAGAGACGAAACAAACAGAAAATTGACAGAATACGACACGTATTAATGATGAATGCTAATATCAAAAGTCTGTAGTTTACCAAATTGGGGAATACACGGTTATCATGTGTACATTTAGCTCCATTTCCGAGATACACAATTTAATCACAACCACCTTGACAATCTAGACACCCACATCGACTGTGATATTAAATTGTGGTCAGAAATAGAAGTCCCATACTGTGCAGATGTTGGCAGAATAGGTCTCCGAGCCTCTTATCCGTGTACTCTATGTATGTCACAACATACCTTTTGGTATGATAGCATAGATGACGCTCCGGAACTCACATGCCAATCTCTCTACCGACAATGGTTATTAAAAAAAAAGAGTTCAACAGTAATAGAGAATTGGCTTCACTGTACTCGGTTTCCCATATGTACTCCGAACAGCACATAACTCCGTAGCTTCAAACGATAATCCACAAGGTTTTCCGAAAAAAATCCACTTTGTAAACAAGACTAACTGAGCCGGATTCGAACACATGACCTCTAGAACACAGCTTAACCACTGCGATAGGGAGATCCCCAATTACTTATTAAAAGTAATTGATTATCATCAAAGACATGTTTTGTTAATCTCATCCAAGTCATTTATTGTTATTCTTATCAAAGTCATACATTTATGCTCTGAGTTTCGACTCTATGTAATTCCTGTAGTTAAAAGAGAACAATAAAATTTCAACCCCTGCCGCGTATGTGGTAAGGGATTAGTAAGGAGGTCTGTGGTATAATCCCATAGATCATAGTCACGTAGAAGTCCATGCTGAAGTCGGATGTGTCAGACCGAAAAGCGTAGAAAAATTGTAAACCATGACACAACGGAACTATATATTGTTAGGGAACGGGTATGAGGTGTATTCTTTGGCATGTGGTATGGCTCTTTGATCAGAGGTACGGAATACATATGGGAGAACCTGAGTACACTGAATTCGATCCTCTACATTCTTTCAACACTTCTCAGGAGTTTGAGAATGAAGGCATAAGAAATATAAGCAAGAATAAAATGAGAGCACTTACAGGTTTTTGTGGAACATGAGAGCACTTATAGGCACGTGTGAAACGTCAGAGCACACACGAATGAGTGGAACATGAGATCACTTATAGGCACGTGTGAAGCGTCAGAGCACTTACACGAATGAGTGGAACATGAGAGCACTTATAGGCACGTGTGAAGCGTCAGAGCACTTACACGAACGAGTGGAACATGAGAGCACTTATAGGCACGTGTGAAGCGTCAGAGCACTTACAGACACTTATGAAACATGAGAACACTTACAGGCACGACTGGAATATTAGAGCACTTACAGACACTTATGAAACATGAGAGCACTTACAGGCACGAGTGGAACATAAGAGCACTTACAAGTACTTATGGAACATGAGAGTACTTACAGGCACGAGTGGAACACGAGAGCACTTACAGGCATGACTGGAACATGAGAGCACTTACAGACACTTATGGAACATGAGAGCACTTAGAGGCACGAGTGGAACATATGAGCACTTACAGGCACGAGTGGAACATGAGAGCAATTACGGGCAGGAGTGAAAGATGAGAGCACTTACGGGCACGAGTGGAACATGAGAGCACTTACAGACACGAACGAGTGGAACATGAGAGCACTTACAGGCAGGCACGAGTGGAACATGCGAGCGCTTACAGACACGAATAGAACATACGAACACTTACGGATACTTATGGAATATGAGAGCACTTACAGGCACTAGTAGAACATGAGAGCACTTACAGGCACTTTTGGAACATGAGAGCACTTACATACACTATGGAACATGAGAGCACTTACAGGCACGAGTGGACCAAGAGAGCACTTACAGGCATGACTGGAACATGAGAGCACTTACAGACACTATGGAACATGAGAGCACTTAAAGGCACGAGTGGAACATAAGAGCACTTACAGATACTTATGGAACATGAGAGAACTTACAGGCATGAGTGGAACATGAGAGCACTTACAGGCACTTATGGAACATGAGAGCACTTACAGACACCTATGGGACATGAGAGCACTTACATACACTATGGAACATGAGAGCACTTACAGGCACAAGTGGACCAAGAGAGCACTTACAGGCATGACTGGAACATGAGAGCACTTACAGACACTATGGAACATGAGAGCACTTAAAGGCACGAGTGGAACATAAGAGCACTTACAGATACTTATGGAACATGAGATAACTTACAGGCACGAGTGGAACATGAGAGCACTTACAAGGACTTATGGAACATGAGAGCACTTACAGACACCTATGGGACATGAGAGCACTTACATACACTTATGGAACATGAGAGCACTTACAGGCACGAACAAGTGGAACATGAGAGCACTTACAGGCACGAGTGGAACATGAGAGCACTTACAGGCACGAGTGGAACATAATAACACTTTCGGATACTTATGGAACATTAGAGCACTAACAGGCTCCAGTGGAAAATGAGAGCACTTACAGGCATACACGAGTGGAACATGAGAGCATTTAAAGGCACGCGTGGAACATGAGAGCACTTACAGGCACAAGTTGAACAGAAGAGAACTTACAGATACCTATGGAACATGAGAGCACTTACAGACACGAGTCGAGCATGAGAGGTCTTACAGGCACGAGTGGAACATGAGGCACTTACAGGCACTAGTGAAACATGAGAGCACTTACAGACACGAGTGGAACATGGAAGCACTTACAGACACGAGTGGAACATGAGAGCACTTACAGACACGAGTGGAACATGGGAGCACTTACAGACATGAGTGAAACATGGGAGCACTTACAGACACGAATGAAACATGAGAGCACTTACAGACACGAGTGAAACATGAGGCACTTACAGACACGAGTGAAACATGAGGCACTTACAGGCACTAGTAGAACATGAAAGCACTTACAAGCACGAATGGAATATGAGAGCACTTACAGGCATGAGTGGAAAATGAGAGCACTTACATGCATGAGTGGAACATAAGAGCACTTACAGACACGAGTGAAAACAATCACCTGGTGTTATATGGTAGATATGTAAATGTTTGTCGGTTACTGCTCTAGAACAGTTTAACGTATATGAGAAAGTCTCATATTCTTTCCTGGAGAGAAAGTTTCACTTTCTCCACCTGAAACTTAAGCAGTTCCCTTCTGGAGAGAGTTGCATATTCCTGACCTCAAACTGACGCAGTCCCCTCCTGAAGAGAAAGTTTCCTATTCCTCAAATGATACTCTAGGATTCCTTCATGGAAAGTTTCACATTGCTCACCTGAAACTCTAGCGTTCCCCTTCTGGAGATAACGTTTCACAATCCTCACTTGAATCTCTAGTAGTCGCCTCCTGTAGATAAAGTTTCCCATTCCTCATCTGGAACTCTAGTAGTCGCCTCCTGGAGAGAAAGTTCCCCATTCCTCAACTGACTATCAGTCGCCACCTAGAGAGAAAGTTTCATATTCCTTCCCTCAAACCCAATCTGTTACCCTTCTGAATATCAATTCCTCACTAGTTTGGGAACCACTGTTCTATTTATTTTGAATCTATTATTTTTCAGTTAGATTCTCTATTTCTTTTTCCAGAACCACAAACTCAGGACAGCACGACACCTCACTGATCCTTTGATGCAGCTCTCCTGTATCTGGTACTAGTCCCAAGCGCGTTGACTTAATGAATTATTGGTTGAACTTATAGCTTGCTGTAGCATAAATCTAACCGATGACCAGGTCAGGCAGGATCTGATCGATATAGGTCACAGTACCAGTCTGGTTGTAAGATAGAACTCAGATCTCTGTTGCACGAAACGTGAATTTGAACTTATGAAAGAGAAACATATATGCTCTTAGAGGGATCGTTGAACATGAAAGGGAAACATATATACTCTTCGAGGGATCGTTGAATGTATGAAAGGGAAACATATATACTCTTCGAGGGATCGTTGAATGTATGAAAGGGAAATATATATACTCTTCGAGGGATCGTTGAATGTATGAGAGGGAAATATATATACTCTTCGAGGGATCGTTGAATGAATGATAGGGAAATATATATACTCTTCGAGGGATCGTTGAATGTATGAGAGGGAAATATATATACTCTTCGAGGGATCGTTGAATGTATGAGAGGGAAATATATATACTCTTCGAGGGATCGTTGAACGTATGAAAGGGAAACATATATACTCTTCGAAGGATCGTTGAACGTATGAAAGGGAAACATATATACTCTTCGAGGGATCGTTGAATGTATGAAAGGGAAATATATATACTCTTCGAGGGATCGTTGAATGTATGAAAGGGAAATATATATACTCTTCGACGGATCGTTGAACGTATGAAAGGGAAACATATATACTCTTCGAGGGATCGTTGAATGTATGAAAGGGAAATATATATACTCTTCGAGGGATCGTTGAATGTATGAAAGGGAAATATATATACTCTTCGAGGGATCGTTGAAAGGTATGAAAGGGAAACATATATACTCTTCGAAGGATCGTTAAACTTATGAAAGGGAAACATATATTCTCTTAGAGGGAAGGTTGAACTTATGAACGGAAACCATATAATCTTCGAAGGATCGTTAAACTTATGAAAGGGAAACATATATTCTCTTAGAGGGAAGGTTGAACTTATGAAAAGGAAACATATATACTCTTCGAGAGATCGTTGAACTTATGAAAGGGAAACATATGTACTCTTGGAGAGAAGGTTGAACTTATGAACGGGAACCATATACTCTTGCAGAGAAGGTTAAACTTATAAAGAGAAACATATATACTCATACAGAGAAAGTTGAACATGAAAGGGAAGCATATATATTCTTGGAGGAAATATTGAGCTTCTGAAAGGGAAACATATATTCTCGTACAGAGAAGGTTGAATTTATGAAAGTAAAAGATATAGACTTTTAAAGAGAAAATTGAATTTATGAAAGGGAAACATATATATTCTTAGAGACAAGGTTGAGCTTCTGAAAGAGAAATATATATACTTTTAGAGGGAAGGTTTAACTTATGAAAAGAATAGTATATATTCTTAGCGGGAAGAAAAATAAATCGATGTTTGTGGAATAATGAAATTCTAAACACCTCCTTCGTTTCCTTCTCATTATGTTGTTGAACTATCTTCAACTGAAGGATTAAATCCTGTGGTCGTCACGTTACAGCACCAAAAGCTTCAAGATTCATCATCATCATACTCTTAACCCTTCAGGGTTGTGGTGGTGTCACCCTGGAAACATCAATACACAAATTTCGCCATTCATCTCTGTTCTGATTTAATTACGTGTCGAGACTTTTAATCCTGTGCAGTGTTTAATATTATCAATTCATACTTGTTTCTTATTTCCGTTTCTTCTTCTACCCTCAGCTGTTCCCTGTAGGATAGTTTTGGAAAGAGGGTCTCGCTCCTCATCACGTGGCCAAACCTTATACGTTTGTGACGTTTCACCACTGCCATAAGACGTCTTCAATGTTGACGTGTAAGAGTATTTCTTTTGCTTCTTACATATATGTTGCTTTTATGCTCGGTAGAATATTTTACGCCATATTCGTCTGTAACATTACAGTAGTAGAAGCTGGAAATCAACTCAAGCAACAGACAACAAACTAAACAGCTTCGAAAACAAATGTATTCACAGACTGATGAACATAAAATGGAGCGACTTCGTCACAAATAGTGATCTAAGAGACAAAACACACCAAGAGTATGTTTCAAACATCATAAGAAAACGAAGATGGAAATACCTTTGTCACGTTTTACGACTAGATGTAAAGAGAATAAACCAACAAGCACTTATGTGGTCACCTGAGGGTAAAAGAAAAAGAGGAAGACCTAAAACAACCCTTAAAAACACCATTCTTAAAGAAGGGGAATTAATAGACTGTAAGACCATCCAGGTACTAAAGCTGCAGGCAGCGGACCGCATCATATGGAGAACCAAAACCTCTGCCCTATGTGTCGCTTGCGGCACGAACGGAACAAAAGGAACAAACTAACAGTTTTCAAAAGCTTGTATTCTCCTTTTCATTTTCTCTGTAATTGGCCAACTCTGGCTTCCTTACAAAATAATAGGCGTTTATTAGAGATGTGTATAGGTTTTCCTTGACTGCTGTACTGGCTTCGCCTGTGTCTTGACGGGAACCGAAATGAGAGCATAGAATAGCAACACTGTTTACCTTCCACGCATGTCGTAAAAGGCGACTAAAGAGGTTATGGGATGGAGTTGGCTGTCCCATCCTATATAGGGTCAGTGACCCAAAGTCATGCTGAAGTCAGGCCGAAAGGCGCATATATCGCAGTAATGCTGTAAACCATGACACAACGCATTCCGTTCTCTGGACTACATCCTGCTAATCTGCAGGAGTTTGAGAACGAACACAGAAGAAGAAGACTGCTGTACTTTATTCTGCTCTTCCATGTGGTATTTAATCTGAACATTGCAGCAAAGGCTATTTCAAGTCTAGTCTTTATTTCTGTGGTAATGCTTTTATGATTGCTTATATAAGATCAGAAGTATTGAAATATATCAATTTCTTCTAAAATGCGTTCATAAAAAGTTGAGCACCGATATTGTGTATTATCTCTGTAATTATTGAACGTATAGGCTTCATATTTTGCATTAGTGCATTATTTCATAACCATTTTATAGATTTATGATTAACTGTTATATGTATATCTTGCTACATATAATCTCAATGCAACGAAAGAAAACTATTACATTTGGAATACTTCATTTTTACCCATGCTACAACAAATGAACGATACGCCTGTACCAGAAATTAATGTAACATTTCTTTTTCACATAAAATAAAATCACTAATACCTTAAAAACGATATTCGTTGCGACTGCTGCGATAAATCCGTTCACTCTAGATAATAATTAAAAATATTTTTTGTAACGTGGCTATGAAATAATGCCCTAATGCAAAATATGAAGCATATACGCTCGGTAATTACGGAGAACATAGACAATTGCGGTGTTCAACTATTTATGAACGCGCATTAGTTTTCGATCTGTTCAATAATACATTAATAGGAGTTGTGGTGTTATCTCTGTTTGCCATTATTTTGCTTTTCTCTATGTTTATTTCCATACCATAAGTTTTGCTTTTTTTTCAAGTTTTAGTAAGTTCTTGAAGTTATTTTTTTCACTACCAGCAGTAAGATCAGTGTCATTCCCTATTACATTCCCTATTTACATTCCCTATTTACATTCCCTATTTACATTCCATATTTACATTCCCTTTTCTCATTCTTAGTCTTTAAGATTAGTTGTGGGGGTGCGGTGACATATATGACGGGACTGTTGCAATGATATACAAAACGCACTAACTCCATCAACAGAAACAAACGACGTTTCGAAGGAAAATTCTTTTTCAGTACACAAGCTAACAACCAGAAAATAATATTACAGAGAATCATGATATAAGAGAGGAGCAGAATAAAAAAGATGTTTCTACGTTAATTATTGTATAGTCAGGTTTCGATGTGGCGACTCGGTCCAAATTAATGTTTTTTTAACCATACATTTGTATGGTGACAGAGATTCAATGTGTGCATACTACGGAAAATGGGTATGAGTGGGTACCTTGATAGCGGATTTTCGGTTTGTTACTGTTTGTATGGCAGATACTTTGTGAACATATTGCACTGTACAAGTTTCATTTTAATGTTCTGATTTTTGTCTCACTTTTCTGCCCTTTTCCTCCCCTTAATGAAATACCATGTGTTATTGTGAACGTTGTGTAAGATCGACATTCTACCACCCACTGTTTACACTTACTTCAGACATTCTTCGAATACATCGGACTACAGTTTAGTAGTATTTTCTGTGATGTTCTAATACTCCGGATTACAGTAAAGTAGTATTTTCTGTGATGTTCTCATCGGACTACAGTTTAGTAGTATTTTCTGTGATGTTCTAATACAGTTTAGTAGTATTTTCTGTGATGTTCTAATACAGTTTAGTAGTAATTTCTGGGATGTTCTAATACAGTTTAGTAGTATTTTCTGTTATGTTCTCACCGGACTACAGTTTAGTAGTATTTTCTGTGATGTTCTAATACAGTTTAGTAGTATTTTCTGTGATGTTCTAATACAGTTTAGTAGTAATTTCTGTGATGTTCTAATACAGTTTAGTAGTATTTTCTGTGATGTTCTCACCGGACTACAGTTTAGTAGTATTTTCTGTGATGTTCTCACCGGACTACAGTTTAGTAGTATTTTCTGTAATGTTCTAATACACCGGATTACAGTTTAGTAGTATTTTCTGTGATGTTCTCACCGGACTACAGTTTAGTAGTATTTTCTGTGATGTTCTAATACAGTTTAGTAGGTTTTCCTTGGAGATTACTGAGATTTTTCTTCATTTTGTATACTTAGTCTTAGCAGAGTGCACCACCAAGACAAGAGACGGGGGATGCTGGTGATCCGTTGCAGCCAACCGTCGTTGCGGAGACGGCACTTGATGCCGATGACGAGTCTATTGCTTCTACTTTTATTCTCTCTTTTGTTCTTGCCATATTTGTCGATTGTATTTCTCCCCTTTTTCTTTCAACTTATCTTCCGTAAATTAATGTTTTTTCTTTACTCCTCTCTTACATCACGATTCTCTGTAATATTCTTTTCTGGTTGCTTGGTCATGACGAAGATTTTTCTGTCGAAACGTCGTTTGTTTCTTTTGTTGTCGTTAGTGTGTTTTATATATCACTGCAGCACTCTTACATATTTCTGTTTACCCCCTATTCTCTGTATTGAACCAACCTTCACGTCTTTAGTACTTGATTTTGTTCCCTAGCACTGAGGATGTTTCCTCTTTATAATGAGTGGGATGCGGTTCAATGTGTTGTCGTAGCTTAGTTGCGATATCTGCGTCTTTCAGCTTAATCTACAAGATTACTTGGATGCTGTCCAGAGAACGTAATCTGCAGGAATCAAAACGATTTCCGAATTCAACCAATCGGTTTCATTTAAAACGATGCTATTTTAGCCAAGTCATCCAATATGCATGTGCTTATGTTACTATGAATATTAATATGTTGATGGAAACACATAAACAATAACACACACTTCACGATAAATAGGAACGAAAGTGCGCTTTACATTGACCAAGACATTAAATGTTATTGTGGCGCATATAAATTTACCAGTAGCTAAAAATCAATCTAAGAGGTTAGAATGTTCGTCTCATAACTGTGAGGTCCAGAGCTCAATTCCCAGGTTAGAAATTTGGTTCTTTTTGTCTGAAGGTATTTTTTTTTAGACAACCATGTACATGTCGTGGCTACAGCATTGGCATGCTGTTTTTATCACACAGCCACAAGTTCCTCCCTCCAATTCTCTATTATAAAAACACGAAGCAACAGTTGTTTAATTAAAAAAGTATAATTCTATAAAGTTTTCTTGATTCTTATTTAGAAACAAGTTTCACAGCACGTGGGGCATTCGCATAAGTACTCCGCTCTCCATTCCAGCAGCTATCTCAGCGTATGTAGACTCAGAGTCCCGGTCAGGTGTTGATTGCGTATCTTCGAGACTCCAAAAATTTACTTTCTCTTCCTTCACCTCTAGATACTCCCATTTCTAACATTTTCTGTATGTGTACGTTCTCAGCCTCACTGACATCATCTTCATCTTGAAATCAATTTATTACTGCCTTGATCAAGTCTGCTTTATCTCTTCTCAACAGCGTGCAGTCTATCACTGCGTTGCCTGTCAATAAGTCGGCTCTCTGGTTTCCTCTGACTCCAGCATGACCAGGGCAGTATATCCATGTAATGCTCTGGACAATTGAGTTGTTCAATAAATCCCACCATTCTTTTCTCAGCATGAACTTTTCTATCTTGCGCAGCATACTTTGAGAGTCTGTGAGTATTACCGCGTTTGTTGATGTATCAGCTATCAACCAATTAAGAGCTGATCTATCTCCATCCTCATGCTCGATGTGACAGTGGGATATGCTGACAATTTCTCTACCAACTTCTGGCCGTTTCTCTAGGCAACAAAACATCAACCGCTTTTATTTGTGTTTCTGTTAACTGGGCCATCTGTGTATATAATTATGTCTTCTGGAGTCGAGTGTAGCTGGACGAGTTCATGCACTGTAACCTGGGCCCTGACACCCGTCCATTTTCGACACGCTTTATCTAGTTGTATTATTACTTTAGTCAGTGATTTCTTCTCAATGTCTACCTCCACCCATTCACTGCCCTTTCTTATTTCTTGAAACTCACATACTCTTCGCAGTGTGTCTTCATCCTCTGCCATCCATGATCTGCCGCGCTTGATTCGCTTTCCCTTTGACTCATCTAGACGTTGGTGTAGTGGGTGGTGGTTGTATTACGTCACTTTAAGGTACGTCCTAACCTGAGCTACCTGATGTCGCACTCCACTGCTGGGGAGATCAAGCAGAAATCTCATAGCAGAGATAAGTGTATCTCTAGTACATCCCAGTACCGCTCTCATTGCCTCATTTTGAACTTTCCCCAATCTATCGACTTGTGTCTGTGACAGTGTTACTAGGTCGAGGCAATAATCTATAACGGATAGCACCATCACTTGTAGAAGAAGAAACAGTACCCATTGTTGCATGTCGAAGGTCGCCATAACCTTGATAACACTGATCCCTCTTTTAGCCTTCTGAATCATATTTGTGATGTGCTTGTTGAATGAGAGATTTCTATCAAAGGCATTCAAGATATGTAAGGTCCTGTTCTCTTTCAATGAATGAGCCCATGTAATTAACAGCTGGAATTCTATTAAGGTTTTCGTTTCACCGTGTATATATATATGTGTATATATATATATATATATAAACCATAACTAACTACCAACAAGAACGTATAACATAAGAAGATCCGGATACAAAGCCAGAGGAAGACATAGAACAAGATGAATAGATAATATCAAGACACCAGTGAACAAATACGGATTCAACGCAGTTAAGGTGACACATCAGGCCTTGGATAGATCAACGAAAGCTCCCAGTGACCACCATTACGCTTAACGACAAGTGTGAATATTTAGACTATCACTCACATGGTGATAGACAATATATATATATATATATATATATATATATATATATATATATATATATATATATATATATATATATATATATATGGCTAACCAATTCAGCTAACATAATTACTTTAAATGGACACCAACTTGAAAAAGTACACAAAATCTCATATCTAGGAATCAAATTGACACTCGACGGTGATGTCATGGCAGAAATTACAACTCGCATAGCACTAGCATCAAGTACCTTTAACAGACTGTCTAATATCCGGAGATCTTCTTCTGCGTTCGTTCTCAAACTCCTGCAGATTAGCAGGATGTAGTCCGGAGAACGGAATGCGTTGTGTCATGGTTTACAGCATTGCTGCGATATCTGCGCCTTTCGGCCCGACACATCCGACATCAGCATGGTTTTGTGACACTTACCCTATATGGGATGGGACAGCCAACTCCATCCCATAACCTCCTTAGTCGCCTTTTACGACATGCGTGGATGGTAAACAGTGTTGCTATTCTTTTCTCCCCTTTCAGGCCCCGACAACACACGGGTGGTATCTGGAGATTAAAGTGTATAAGCACACGAAAATGCGCTTATTTAATTCCTGCGTTATATTCCGGTGCTATCATATGGATGTGAGAGCTGTAGAAGCTCTTTATCTTTAGAAAAGAAATTACTGAGTTTCGAGAACAAATTTCTTCGTAGGATAACTAACACCCATTGGAGTGAATTCAAATCGAATGATAAATTCAAAGAAGAGACACATCAAAATTTCCTCACAGATGTTATCAGAAAACGCCGTTGGTCCTAAATCGGGCATGTCCTACGCGCAGACATCAACAGAATACACCACCAATCTTTTGAATGGATACCTACAGGTAAAAGAGCCAGTGGTAGACTAAAAGAAACACTCAGAAGAACAATACTTAGAGAAAGTAAAACAACCAATATTCATACTATTCAAGAACTGCACAGAATAGCTTTGAACAGACAGAATTGGAGAAATCTGACCTCTGCCCTATGCGCTAACTTCAGCGCAAAAGGAAAATGATGATCAGTAAGGCTCTAGACTCTGTAGTATCGAGGTACCAAGTTGGAACACCCTTATAGGCTCATGTGGACCTAGACCGTACTGAAAGAAATGACAAACTACTAACTGTACATTCTGCCACCCTGTTCTACCCTTCCTTTTTTATAATAAACGTAATCCCATCTAATCATTCGTATTACCATTTTATACTCTCTGTATAACTCACTCTTCTCCTCCCACCCTCACGGTTTTGAAATAGAATCTTGGTAGAAATAGAATCTTGGTAGAAATAGAATCTTGGCAGAAATAGAATCACATCCTGACTGAGATAAACTCCCTGATAATTTAAAAAAAGAAAAAAGAAGCAGAACTAGGTATTCTCTCCCTTCCTTTTTTTTTAATTGTTTGATTTTCATGCATGGTTTTTCTTCGCCCTTCTTAATCTCTAATACTGGTACAGATCTGTATATGCCAGACTGGGTACGTAAGGGCTAGATATTCTCCAGAGAATGTGGATCAATGATGGAATGCTTGCTCAATATCTGAAGGTAAATCTTTGAAGAACATTCACAACACTACACATGGGAGTATTTTTAAAAGTACAGCCCAACATAGAACATTCTCTCTGGGTGATGTCCTGACTATCACTTTAACCACTTGACTACATCAATCATTATCATCATCTAGTTCCATATTGTGAGGGTTGGTGGCTCCAGCGGACATCACACATTCTCTGTTCTTGCTGCTTTGGTAAATACATATAATAATAATAATAATAATAATAATAATTTTAAAAAGACCCATTACCCATCTGGACAGTGGCGTAGCGAGAGGGGGGCGGAGGTGCCGACCGCCCCGGGCGGCATCATCGGGAGGGCGGCAAATTTATTTTCGTCCAGGCTTTCACAATCACTACCATATTTTTTTAATGTCACAAGGGCGGAAAATTATGATTCCACCCCGGGCGTCATTGACTCACGCTACGCCACTGCATCTGGAATGCAGGGTATCACACTGGAGACAGAATTATGATAAAGTCAACAAAATACCTCTAAGCGGTTCGGAGGAGTGTGGAAAAATCATTCGCAGACCATTCCTTGATGTTATAAACCCAAGTTTTTAAACCATGTTTTCTTCTGTCACTTTTACCCTCCACTGTTGACTGCAAAAAATTTTAGAAAGTGAGTGGTGTCTTCGATGTGCTGATGTAACCAACGCTAATTTGTTAAAACATTATAAATGTAAGAAGAGTTACATACTGGATTAAATTTACTGGTTCTAAGTTAACTAAATATAATAAGGCGATGTTTCGATCAAGAGGTCTTATAATTAAAGAGACAAACATATACAGAATGAAGCAGCGTTTTTACAGGAGGATTGTCTGGAAATGTGTAATGAAAACCGGCAGATGTTGAAATATGAATATATATTATAGTTGGTTGTTTGCTTATTCAGAAGTCCATATGTTTGTACCCTTTGACCCAATGCTATTGTATGGTATATGCATGTGCGTATAATCTGTCGTTCCATATAAGGTGTTAAACTTAACTTGTCTTCGTGGAAAATACATTTTTCTAATATTATCCTGAACATTAAAAAAAGGTAAAGATCGTATCACTATAACAGGTTCAACTTACAACATAGAAATGTTGAAACTATAACAGGTTCAACTTACAACATAGAAATGTTGAAACTATAACAGGTTCAACTTACAACATAGAAATGATGAAACTATAACAGGTTCAATTTACAACATAGAAATGATGAAACTATAACAGGCTCAATTTACAAGGTAGACAGTTTGGTAGATTGATAGATAGATTGATTGATTGATGAATTGACTGATTTATTTATTGCCTGACTGACTGATTGATTTATATATTTATTAATTAATTGAAATATTGATAGATTGACATATTATATTGATTGATTGATCAATCAATCGAGCAAGCAAGCAAGCAATTAATAATTGCTTATTTGTTAATTGCTATATTTATTAATTGCTTGCTTGCTTGCTCGATTGATTGACTGATTGATTGACTGATTGTTTGATTGATTGATTGATTGATCACATATTACTGAATCTATGAAGTGACGATTTTTTATGACATTTGAAGTCATGGATTCTAGCGGAATTTATGATACAATTAGAAGGACAAAGATATTTTATACTTTCAAGTACATAATGAAAGTTCAGAGATTTATAAGTATGACATTTGTGTCTTTGCGTTGTTGGTTGATGCTGAGGAGATTTGTTGAGAGAAAGAGATTGGAGAGATTGTTGTTTCTAGTAGAGGTAAGATGGGAGGCAGAGAAATGGAGGTAGCGAAGGAGTGAGTATTATGGAAAAAAATGTAATAAGAGGAGGATGGGAGGACAGAGAAAATGTAGTATGGATTGGTTTGAGTGATGGGAGTAACAATGATAATGATGAGAAGGATGATGCTGATGATGGTTGTGGTGATGATGATTATGATGATAATGATGATGATAATTGATGATGGCGGTGGTGTTGATTATGCATACAATGTGGATGATAAGGATTATGATGATGGTAGAACCCCCAAGAGAGGAAGAGTTATCACTCGTGTTTCCTACGCCAGGCGATTGAGTTTAACTTTCAACTTCAGATTACTGTTACTCTGTGATTCTCCTTGCGGTAAAAATTCTCCAAAAAAAAAAAAACATTCACAAGCCTCAGATGACTGTTCTTGCTCAAGGGCGAATGCTGGATGCAATACTACTGTCCTCTACTACAGAGGAGACTGGCTAATCTTGAAATCACGAGGATTGCTGCAGATACAAGATATATACACTTCATATTCTTATTTGTAAGGGGTTAAAATTCCCACTGCTTAGCGTGTTAGCACGGGAGTGCTTCGGGCCAAGCGACGAAACCCCTATCGAAAATTCTTAGCGGATACTCTAAAATAGTTTACGGTGTTTTAAACCATTTTCTGGCATATGCTTCTTTCCAAACGTATTCGCATTGCCTTTCCTTGGAACTAATCAAAAGAGCCGACAGGGGATAGTGCAAATGGGCAAGATACCTTCTTTATCGTATAATCTGTCAGAAAAATCAACCATATCTGAAATTGTAAGGACGTCATAGACCATTTGAAGTTTTACATTTGCCTTCCTGAGCGTTTGTACACACACAAAGTGACATTACCAATCGTGGTAATCCAGAGATTAGTAGACGGGTTTCTCATACTAGCCCTGTGTTACTTCAGCCACCTACTTCCTGTTTAGAGTTGTTACACTACACTGGAACATTTATCGCTTTATTGTGTCATCCCAGGATTGATTCCAAATTGAACAGTTATATATGAACTCATAATCAACAAATAGGTGTCAGAACAGATCTGAGAAAGGAATAGCGCCTGATTTAACTGTGACCATATCACCGCTAGTATGCAATCATGAACACATAAGGACGTAACATCACGATTCCCATACTCCATAATGGTGTTTAAAACGACTTTACTTCTCTATAAATGTGTGAATGGTCTTCTAGAACTTGTTTCTATCCTGGGAGTTCTTTCCTTAATTATCTCCATCCTTGTTATCAATTATGTATGGGCGTCTGTGTTTAGTTTTGGTAGACAAGCGGGTCTGTCGTTTTTACATCTCACTTTGCAATCCTTCTCGCGGATGCTTTAACGTACTGGAACGAAAGCTACTGCCGATTCCTGTTTGTATCCGAGCGAGGATGGCTTCCTGTGCGAATGCTTATATGTATATAGATTAAACACAGGTGTGCTGCCGGGTGAGTATGTGAGATGGTAGCACAGAATAGCAATAATGCGATCTGCATGTTTTAAAAGACGATTAGGGAGAGTTGGGTTGATGTGGAATTTTCTTGCATCAGTAATGAAAGTGACGTAACAGCAATGCTGAAGTCAGATGTGTCGTGTCAAATGTTACAAACATTGCAATTCATCGTTAAATCTGATGGGCTGTTAAAAATAAGAAGGGTATATAAATAAAACTAAGAGTTGTCATCCGACACAGAACAGTACAAATAAGTTACCTCAAAACATAATGAATTGAAGATGAGAGAACATATGCGCTTGCCAGAAGTGCAAAGATGATGATCTATGCTCTGCGAACGGTCACTGTTTACACCCACAGTCAAAGTGAAAAGTTAACATGAAATAAATATAATCAACAAAAGCTGTCTCAATAATGTCATGAATATTAATATAGAAATAAAATTGGACAAGAGTGTATACAGATTTCTCAGTAGAGGAGGCAGTGAGAAATGGAGGTGGAAGCATCTACATAGACTAGCCCAACGGGGGAAAAAACGAGAAAAATCATAAACCACACAGATATTTATTCTAAAAATGTCAAGGCAGACCATCCCACCTGAAGGAAGAAAGGATAATGATGCTGACCGATGCCAAATCTGCTGTGAAGGCCATCCAGAACCCAAACACATCCCACACGAATGTCTTAATGTTACTGCTACCTCAGTTAAACACCCAATCAAAAGACGTGGTTCTCCAGTGGATTCCAGACCACTCACATATCATGGGAAATGAGACAGAACAGCGAGTAATAACTGAAAGTACCTGCCAACCACACACAGAAGGTTCAGTATCATTGCCAGAAATGATACCCATCGTCAAACGGTCTACTAACATGAAATAGAACGCATCTCACGCATGTAGCTACAAAGACGATGTTATCTACAGGCTTTGGAGAAAAGAACAAACAATCATATTTAGATTGAGAACAGGTCACAGTGAATTTGGTTGGTTGGTTGGTTGGTTGGTTGGTTGCTGATCCAGCAGTCCATGAGCTTGTGCCCTTTGAACAAATGCCATTAAAAGGACATTATATTGCTGGGAAGTCTGTGGATTTTCGGCCCACCCAGGGCCAGATATAGAGAATAACTATCACACCACGAGGAAGGTAGGTTTCAACCTATGCACTGGAACATTTATCGCTTTATTTTGTCATCCCAGGATTGATTCCAAATTGAAAAGTTATATATGAACTCACAATCAACAAATGGGTGTCAGAACAGATCTGAGAAAGGAATAGCTCCTGATTTAACTGTGACCATTTCACCGCTAGTATGCAATCATGAACACATAAGGACGTAACATCACGATTCCCATACTCCATAATGGTGTTTAAAACGACTTTACTTCTCTATAAATGTGTGAATGGTCTTCTAGAACTTGTTTCTATCCTGGGAGTTCTTTCCTTAATCATTTCCATCCTTGTTATCAATTATGTATCAATCAATCAATAAAACCCATAACCCTTCAGGGTCGTAGGGGTACCACATTGGAAGCTTCAGCACACAGAGTCCTCCAGCGAATTCTATCCTCAGCGATGCGGATGAGTGTGGAAATATCTAGCCCTGTCCATTCCTTGATGTTGTCTGTCCATGTCTTTATTTGTCATCCTCTGCTTCTTCCACCCTCGACAGTTCCCTGCAGTATTGTTTTTGACAAGGAATCGTGCCTGCATACATGTCCGAACCATGCTAGTTTTCAACAATTATGTATGGGCGTCTGTGTTTAGTTTTGGTAGACAAGCGGGTTGATGGGAATGCTGGTATGACAGCATGTGTGCAAGATGACGGCGCACACTAAAACCCGTTTCTAGTTTTACACAGAACCAGTAATCACAGTAAAGGAACAATAACTCCATGCTGCTAATAAGTTTGTATATCTCGGCAGCACCCTATCGGAAACTGCGGCATTTGACGAGGATGTGCCCTGCATATTTCTCGCGCAAGTGCGGCATTCGGGAGCCTTCGTGCCGACATCTAGATCAGGCGTCCTCTCAGTTTGACAAATAAGTTAGACTTGTACCAACTTGTACCAACTTGTACTAACTTGTACCAACTTGTACCAACTTATGTACGTTCTCAGCCTCTCTGACCTCCAAAAAACTCAGATGATATTATTGCAGAACGTTGTCGTCACTACCTCTCTGTAAGCCTCTGCGCAAGTTGACCAGCCTCTTCCAGTGTTACGTTCAGAAAGTCTTCCATATCGTGTCTCAATCGTGATCTTGCTCTACCCTTGTTACAGAACCTTATAAAAATTCACCGGGGTCGGTTGCTTTGCGTATATAAAATATGGTTGCGGGTCAATTTCTTTTTCAAACTTCGGTTGTAAAGCTGAAAATGATGGGAACCTGTTTCATAGAAATGTCTCTCTCTCTCTCTCTCTCTCTCTCTCTCTCTCTCTCTCTCTCTCTCTGTTTGCGTGACTGTTCTCATTGTTGGCACTGTTTCCATGTTACACAAAACAGTGACGAAATAAAAGAATATTCTTGAAGACAAATTATCCAATGTTGGAATATAAACAATTCTCATTCAACAACAAGCGAGAGAATTTCCAAACATTCTAAACTTGGTCACACATGTTTATTGAAAGATAAATATCTACACAACTTGACTAGAAACGGTTTTATTCCTACATGGTTACATAAACACATTATACATAACATGATCAGATATTTAAACTTGACCATAATTAATTAAATAAATATGAACAAACTAAACTTGACCAGCTATAGCTACGTAAATTAGATATCCACAAACTAAATTGAACAGAAATAGTTATGTAAATTAGATATCCACAAACTGATATATATATAAACAAATTCATGTTTTCCTTTTCCCCAGTAGATGAAGAGAAGTACATTTGTTGTTATTAAGATCAATTCATTGAGCATTTAATCTCATACTGATCTAAAAAAATATTGGATGATTCTTGATTCTTGATTAGAAACTGGCTTCACAGCACGCGGGACATTCCCATAAGTGCTACGCCCTCCGCTCCAGCAGCCATCCCAGTGTATGTAGACTCATATGCATAGTTCCGGTCAGGTGTTGTGATTTCGTTTTTTCCTGTGGATCCCGTAGTCGTAACCTTCGATAACAGTTACCATGTTGTTCCGACAGGCAGACGTTGTGCTTGAACTAAAGAGTAAAATGAGAAAGGCGATCAGCGACAAATATTGGATGACAACATAACCAGCATATTTATATTTAGTTCTGGTTTGGAACCCGTGTCTCCTTGTTTATTTTAGGAATAATTAATCGAAATATTATATCAGTAATTATCAATAATTAATTAATTCAATATTCATTTTTAGGGATAGGGTTAGGGGTTAGGGTTATTTATGTTTTACATAACTAACTCTAAACCTAATTCGAAATAAATTGATATTTAAACTAATAAATTATAAACATAAACTAATAAACATAGACAAGGGAAATAATCACATAGGGGGGTCGTGGCATCGAAACCAAAGCCTCATATTTTAATAGGAATTTCTATATATATTTTTTTTCAGAATGAAAACATGGAATTATTTGTGTATATAGTTCTGTGATTGCAATGACTATCAAGGCACAAATCTACTAAAAAAAAATAATCTGTGAAACAGAGAAACCATCTTGATTTAGAATTGTAGCGAGATGAAAGGGGACACAGCAAGAAGAATATGAGGAGATCCTCTTATTGTTTATCTCATTGGTTATTGGTGATGACGATTGTTATAAATATGACAATGCCGATGGTGAGGATCGTAAAACATGATATCTATTTTCTGAGGATAGGGTCGACTTTCTGAGAGGGACATGCTACCAACGTAACATCCACCGTACTCTCATTGTGTTATTTGATAGTGTTGTTCTCACACTCTCGCGGGATTTCTCTTTTAGCGACACAGTAGTTCTATTAGATTTACAGATAACGAAGATGAGTTGTGTCACCGTTTTATTTGTACCAATAGCCCGACATATCTAACTTCGGCGATAATCTCATACTATTTAGAATTATTATATACTTCTTTCTTTCTTTTCGCCTTGCATCCCTTTATGCCGTGAAGCGTTAGGGGTAGACACGTTCTCTGGATATGGCTTTTTGTGTTCTTTATATATGTTTGTTGTCGTTGACTATGTTATTTCTGTAATGCATCTTTTGCCTCTGGTTTTGTATCCAACGTGTCTGTAAAGTAATCCTTTTTAAGGGGCACTATCTGATGGTAGTCTGGAAGTGTGTGAAAATCACTTAATCTGTTGCCTTTTGATGTAATCCAGGATTGGCATTGTGTTTGTTAGTCTTCTGATTTCTTTAAGTTTCTGATTCTGTATCTTAATGTTACTCCGAAAATTCTACGTAGACGAATAATTTCTATAGTAACAAGTGTTTTATTTTGTCTTTTGTTGTGTGTCCACGTTTGACATTGGTAGTATAATGAGGGTATGATGATCGTTTTATATAGTGTAAATTTTTGTGTTCATGTTCTTATGTTAATTTTTGATTATATAAGACATCTGCTCTATGATCTGGTATGCTATAGTGCATCTATGTTGGATTTCTTTGGTGTTTTTCCCCATTTGGTGATATGATGTTTCCAGGATAAGTGAATTCTTTCACCTGTTTAAGTTGTTGGTCATCTATGAAAATGGTGGTGTTTCTTTCTATTTTACGATTGACATTACCTCGACTTTTTTCAGTGTTTTCTTCATGTTATAGTAACTAATCTTATGTAGAATCTATTTATATGTTGTAGTCGTTCCTCATAAAACTTCATATTCATATGTGATATGTTGTATTTGCGGTGGGAGCCGCGTTAGCGCAGTGGTTAGCGCACTGGCTTCGCATATGAGTGGTCCTGGGCTCATTCCCCAGCTGAGGCGGAAATGTTTTCAGATCGCAACGGCTCCCAGGTCGACCCAGCCTTAAATGGGTACCGGATTAATCTGGGAAGTAAAGACTGTGAGGGAGAGGAGATGGCTACCGCCCTCATTTGCAGAGCCTGTGAAATGTGAGATCGCTAACATCGCACACCCCTACGGCATTAATAAATGTTATGGGTTACTTTACTATGTTGTATTTATATTTATATGTTGTATTTATATGTTGTAGTCGTTCCTCATAAAACTTCATATTCATATGTGTATATGTTTTATTTATATTTATATGTTCTATTTATATGTTGTAGTTGTTCTTCTGATGTTGATATTACTTCTTGATCGTCTGCACAAAGAAATTCGCTCAGCAGATATAGGTTGCCTTCTTCAATGATTGGTGTTGGTAATGTTACTTATACAATAGATATCTGAAATGAATAGCCAGGGAGATAGAACAAACACATCTTTATCGCATTCCAGAGTTTATGTTAAATTTGTCTGAAAGTCCTACACTCGTTCTAACTGATTCTTCATTCTTGGTTAGAAACTGACCTCACAGCACGTGGGGTATTCCCATAAGTGCTCCGCCCTCTGTTCCAGCAGCCATCCGACTCGATGGTGTCGAGTCTAATGCCACCGAAACAGACGTCGACATCAGGGCACAACTCTAGCCCATGCGACAGGTTTCTTTGTTGTTCCGCCCATCCACGCCGTGCCCGTAACTAGTTCAAGCACAACGTCGGCCTGCCGGAACAACATGGTAACTGTTATCGAAGGTTACGACTACGGGATTGTATAGATGACCTGCCATGAAGCTTCTATAAGAAGATAACCTCAATATAAAGGCATGTCATCTACTAATGTTTTCTGTTGCATGGTTGGTTTGTCTAGTGAGCCATTGGTGAGACCTACAGACGCAACCACATGCACAAAAACCAACTGCACATTGCCTACCTCTGTAACCACTAATACACACGTTTATTAGGTGTTGCGGAACCCCATATTTTGATAGTATTTGCCATAATGGTTGTCTGTCTACTCTGTCGAAGGCGTTTCCTTGGTTAACAAAGGCGATATGCATATCTTGGTTGTTTTCAGTTGTTTTTTCTACCAGCTGTCTGAGTGTAAAAATGACATATGTACGACTATTATTTTTACATATTCCCATTTGAATGTTATTAAGAGTATAATAGTATATACGTACGTTACAAGAACTTATCTATCTAAAATATTAATGATAACTATAAGATAATAATGAGCTAATGATATGATACTAGTACGATACTAATAATATAATGATTAACGAAAGGCATGGTAATAAATAATAAGGACAACACACAAGAAAATCTACGTTTCGGTCAAATACCTTCGTAGTGTTTAAAATGATACAATAAGGCGAGGTGTGAGTCTGGAAACCAACTGATGATCTACTGTGCAATAGTTCTGCCTTGGTCGTTATAGACAGGTGAATCCTGTGATGTCTATGCTAGGCATGCAATGCATCATTTAATACATTTTACCTTCGGTGCAGGTGACAGTTTCATCGTGTGCGGTGACAAGATTACATCTCGGACAATGAGATCATAGAAAACGTCTGATGGAAAGTACCTACGATTTCTTGAAAATGTCTACATTTCATTGGATCGGTCACGTCGTCCTCAGGAAAATAAGAGCTGGAAGCTAGTAACTAGGAACTAGAAGCACTCTATTATAAATTAGAAACTATTGTTTTAAACCTAGAAATTAGAAACTAGGAACTATAAATTAGAAAATGGGAAATTAAATCTCTAAACTAGAAGCTAGAAACTGAAAACTAGAAACTAGAAATTAGAAACTAGAAAATAGAAATTGGTAACTAGGAAATGGAAATTAGAAAAGGCAAGCTAGAAACAATGATTTAGGATATCTAACTTACATTGTAATTCATTAATACATGCAGGAGTTCAAATGAAATCATTAGAATAAATATGTGAGTTTTAGCATGGTTCTTCGTGATATTTGACAATAGAAGAACTACTACCAGCCGAATTCAGACAAGCCTTTTGAATCATGTTTTCGATTATTCCCGTGCATTCCGCTGATCTACATTTTCAGGTGACAAAAAATATCTTAAAAGCTATCAACGAAAAGCACGGCAATAATAAAAAGCATCACGTAAGAAAATTGATTTTCCGTTGTTTTGATGCTAATATTAGGTCTTATTTGATGTGTTGGACATACTCCTCACGTTTCATGTTGGCCTACAAAAGTGAGTGCTTCCTCACAGTCCATGTCACGCCATTTATAATACTCACGTGACACCCTCACGTTTAATTCACAATTAAATCGCCGTAGAAAATACAAACCAAACCGGAAGTGCAAGCTGGTGCAATCCTTTCTTCTTTACAAACTGTAATTTTTTTTCACCATAAATTTCTGCTTTTTTTCTGCACGGAAGGCAATTGGCGCAATGTTGCAAACATGGTGATAAAATCTTTGGTTTCTGCCTTTGTCATCCTGATTGCTCCTTTGTGAGCAGTGTAAATTAATGTGACACTGTCTGTGTATTAGATTTCTAGTGGTGGATGCTTCGTGTTTCTTTGTAGACTGTTGTTCTTTGTTGATATAATTAATTACAAATAGGTGAGTAAGCAAACATGGATATGTCATTGATTTTCGGTTTCTTTAGTGTGTCTCCATGTTAGTTTGTTAAATAAGACCTACTTGCTAATGGGAAGTCAAGCCTTACTACTGACTCATCTGATTATTCCCGTATTTTCATTCGTCACTGTGATTATACTTTGATGAAATATTTATATGTAGTAAAGCATGCTGGGGCAAATGACACTAATCTTCAGAAACAAAAATGTAGATTTAAACACCAAAAATAACACTATTAAAAACTGTTATTATGCCAACGCAGTACTGCCAAAGCCAAACATGGACATCGACGGCACAAGACAAACATAAATTTGTGACAGCTGAAATGGCATGCTTACGCAGAATCCAAGGAATATCACTAAGACGTGAGGAATGAGGACATTAGAAAAAGAGCCGGCACCGCCCCAATCTTGAAATTTATTAAGAGACAAGAGATCAAATGGTTTGCACACATCAGCAGACTACCATCAGACAGCATACCACAGCAAGATATGCTACACAGATACAGTGAAGATAGACCTAAAGACCGACCACGAAAACCATGGACCACCGAAATAAAAGAGGCGAGAAATTCCACAATATACTCAGCACACACGAGGACCATCTCCAGAAAACACCTCTACCCCTGACACTGAAAGGCAACAAAGCGTTTGTCAAATTGATAGACAGACAGAGAAAGACCAGACAGACCAGACCAGACAGACAAACTAACCAGACAGACGTATATATGTGTATTTGTAGACATATATGTGAATATATATATATATATATATATATATATATATATATATATATATATATATATATATATATATATATATATATATATATATATCACGGTTCTTCATTAAATTTGTATTACTCCCAGTCTAATCCCCTTGTCAACTACTGACCACCTCCCATTCCTCCCAATTTTCGACGTTGTTTATTAGTAGCCCCACCCCCCCCCCCCCCCCCAAATCTCCATATGCTCTGAAGCAACAATTGAAAGACCTGGCAACACAAAGACAGAAATGGAAAGCTATGATTTCTGCCCTATGCGCCGCCTATGGCCCTGGAGGAACATAACATAACATCTACATATATATTTTTGTGTGATACACATGCACACTATTTATGCACAGTATATTTATCTGTCACATGTACACTATTTAGTGTTGTTTGTATATGTCATTTGTCATTGGTGCGAGGCATTTACTTGGTCGGGTTTGAAACTCTTGATTCCTTCTCTTACCTCTGGTTCTATTTCTGTTTTCATCTTGCAATAGCGCGTAAAGTCCAGAGTAGAAACTTTGTTCGTAACTAACCATGATTGAGACTTTTTTTTTCTTTTCTAATGCAATGAGACGTAGTTGTGAGACCATCTCCTCGCATTGATAATTGCGTGTGTCTATTTCTGGTGTGTATGTCATCATCATCAGGTGCCATGCCGGCTGGCGTAGGCGGTCATGGCTCTCCACAGCTCTCTGTCCACAGTATTAAGTATCAAGGTCGTTGTTGTTTCTGTGCCGTGCCAGGCTGTCAAACTGTCTAATATTTTCTCACGTTGTCGCCCTCTGTCTCTGTTACTTCAATTTTGCCTGTTGTGACTATGTTCTCTAAACCTGCCTGTCTCATGAAGTGGGCAAAAAAATGTTTGCTTTTTCCTTATATTGTTGATTAAGGTCCGTTTCGCATTTGACTCTTTCAACACCTCTACATTAGTTTTTCTGGCAGTCCATGGTATTCTTAGCATTCTTCTGTAGAACCACATCTCTGTTGCCTCTAATCTCCCACTCTCCAGTCTGTTTATTGTCCAAGACTCGGACCCATATGTTAGTATAGGAGTTATATAGCACTGCAGAACTCTCTTCCTCACCTCTAATGACAAGGTCATATTACACCGTATATTTTTCATTTTTCTGTATGTTGTTTTTCCTGTCCTATTCTGCATCTTATTTCTGTTGAACTTCTTCCATCTGCTGTAATCATACAGTATGTAGTTTCTTGACAACTATTCCCATTGGGACGTAACTCAGAAAAGTCCTTGTTTCTTTTTTTTTAATTTGTTATATTTCATTGACATTATTTATATATTTGTAAGTTATATTTGTTACCAGTAACAATAATACACTATGACAGTTGTTATCTCTTCTTATGTTGTAGACGGTTATATCACAAACACGTCTTACCGTGACAGTTACGCAGATCCATGAGCGTATCCTTTTATCAGAGATTCTTGGAATCCTAAACTCAACCATTGTATCTTATCAACATTAATGATGACCGGTCTAGTGATCACTTGGGAACTGCTAGCCAATCTCCGGAGCAATTTTTCAGATAAGAAATTCAGATTAACTCAAAATAACACATCCCGTGCAGTGAATGGGTGGTTAAAGTACAATTTGGCCTGTCCCAAAGGAAACTTCAAAAACCGGGATCGACTTTTATTTACATAAAGACACTAGCAACAATGTGATTCTGGAGATACATATGTGATTTAGATAGATCACGTTTCACAGTTTCTAAACAGAGACTACTCTACAGGGGCACTTACGGAGAACATAATGTTCTTTAAACAAGTAGATTTGTCTTGTGTTTCTTTCTATCCAGATAAATTGTTAACAATGCATCTGTTTTTTAACCTGTCTTTCGTCAACTATACAATCCTGCTGGTTCATCAGAAATCATGCACACTTCTGTAGATACGTCTTCATTTCGGGGGGGGGGGGGGGGTTATGTAAAAAAGAACAGTGGTTTACATAAGAATTATTCTTTTAAATTCCATTCGTCCATTTTCTTTGCCCTTGTTTAGCACACAGTACCATTCTGTAGAAGGACTTGGTAAATATTACACTGGAGATGCTGTAACAATGTGACCATTCGAACGAGAATGAGAGCAGCATCACTGCACGGGCTATTCCTACACCTCACTGTGCAGAGACCAGTTCGGATGGAAGGAGTCCCTTGTTTGCATTAGAGTTTTTTTGGACAATTTTTTACTGAATATCGTTTAAGGAGGGGTGAGGGGAGAGGTGTTGCACATCAAGTTCCTAGTACAAAAGGGGATATTCTAATTTCATTTCCTAAGGTGGGGCAGATTGCATACGCCCCCCCCCCCCCACCTCCATCTACGGGTTTGTCATTCTCATAAAGTGGCTCTTTTGACGTTTCCCGTATATTTCATTGGTCCGTTTGTGTATATTTTAAGGCGACAGCCAATGGCAATCTCGGAAGAAGCCAAAGGCGTCATTTTTTTAGGGATTATTTCTAATTTAATGACGGTAATTTTATAATTTCACCATAGTTATTTTTCATACCCAGAAGACTTCAACCACAGATATCTTGAGAGAATTTTAAGGACTAACTACATGTGTCACAGAAATGGTTGGTAGGTTAATTGATTGTCATCGTGACAAAAGCTTTACCACTCATGAGAGCTTGCCCATTTTACGTCACTGCGTAAGACCAATCCGACTAATGCTGTGCTTTCATTGACAGCTAAACAAAGTAAAATTAAATGTTAAATAAAAAGTATAAATAACAGATAAGACCTGTACCCATCAGGATCGTATGGGTGCCACACTCGTTACATCAGGATCGTATTGGTGCCACACTCGGTACATCAGAATCGTATGGGTGCCACACTCGGTACATCAGGGTCGTATTGGTGCCACACTCGGTACATCAGGATCGTATTGGTGCCATACTCGGTACATCAGGATCGTATTGCTGCCACACTCGGTACATCAGATCGTATGGGCGCCACACTCGGTACATCAGGATCGTATTGGTGCCACACTCGGTACATCTGGATTGTATAGGTGCCACACTGGATATATCAGTACTAAAAGATCTCCAAACAGCTCTATCCACAGCTATTCTGAGAAGTGTATAAGAATCACGCACCCAGATCTGTCCTTGATGCTATCAATCCAGAATGTTCATGTACCTCCTCTTCTCCAGTCCCAACCGCAACTCCCTGTACAGTGTGATGTATGTAGAAGTAGCCCTATGCAGTGATGCTGCACTCATGCTTGTTCTAACGGTCACATTGTCACGGGATCTCCCGTCTAATATTTACCAAATCCTTCTACAGAATGGTACTGTGTGCTAACATCACGCATTTTCACTCAATTTGGCTGATACATGTTTTTTTAATGTCGCCAATCAATGAAAGATATCGCAGATAAACAAAGGTAAGTGATGGTGTTTGAGATCAGCGCTCAGGACTATTACTAAGGACTTGGTTTACACGAAGATCATACATTTTCTAACTGTACTCGCTAGGAATGGTTTAAGGACGGCACATCCTGACAATGCTTCGTTTGACAATGCTTCTTTGATACTGTAGCATAACCATCTACAATATAAGATATAATATCTAAAGAGAGCTCCATCCTACATAATGACTCATTTGACCAGTCTCTTGACTTTCATTAGCATGTTACGCAAAGTATAATCATCTCAACCAATGAAAATTGGGGGAATAATCGAATGAATCATTACGAATGCTGGATTTCAATTACGCCAGTAGGTCTTATAAAAAGTAAACGGTCATGTATGGTCTTATGAGAAGAAACTACATACTCAGATGGCATCCCGTGTGTATGTGTATGTGTGTATCGGTTTGTGTATGTTTCGTATGTGTGTGTGTGTGTATGTGTGTATCGGTTTGTGTATTTTTTGTATGTGTGTGTCTGTGTGTGTGCCAATACCGAAAATAAAGTCCTCAATCGGACGCACAGTGAGATAAGTGACCAGTTTCATTATTAAATTGTTGAATGATTTTATTGGCAATCTCATCATTGTTCTCTAGTCCACCATTTCTTTTCGTCATTCAATGTCTTTCTTCTCTTACTTTGCTGGACACTTAAAACTTTGATATTTGTATTCCCCATGATATAATTCTTACCATTGGTTAATCACTTCCTCATACCATTGTCACATAATATGTGGTTTTTTTGTGTTATGTTTAATATATTGCTTGTTCAGTTTATTGTCTTTCGTCCTGATGAAGTATTTAAGTCGAAAAGTCGTTTGTCGTTGTATCTTGTTGCTCATCATCATCAGGTGCCATGCCGGCTGGCGTAGGCGGTCATGGCTCTCCACAGCTCTCTGTCCACAGTATTATGTATCAAAGTCATTGTTGTTTCTCTGCCGTACCAGATTTTCAAACTGTCTAATATTTTCTCACGTTGTCGCCCTCTGACTCTGGTGCCTTCAATCTTGCCTGTTGTGATTATGTTCTCTAAACCTGCCTGTCTCATGAAGTGGCCAAAAAAAGCAGATTGCCTTTTTCTTATATTGTTGATCAAGGTCCGCTTCGCATTTGACTCCCTCAACACCTCTACATTAGTTTTTCTGGCAGTCCATGGTATTCTTAGCATTCTTCTTTAGAACGTCATCTTATGTTGCCTCTAATCTCCCACTCTCCAGTCTGTTTATTGTCCAAGACTCGCACCCATATGTTAGTATATGTCCAAGACTCGCACCCGTATGTTAGTTTAGGGGTTATGTAGCACTGCATAACTCTCTTTCTCAGCTGTCTTGTTGCTAGGAAGTTTTATTTTAAAAAATTGCTAATAACATGTACCTATTTCCGTTTATTTTACATTTGCCTTGTGTTACCCCAGCCCTCGCATTTCCAGTATCGGTATATTTTCCGACACCAGAGTTGTATTTTACCATAACATTTACCGTGACTATCTAGAATGGTTTTTTTTTCTTCCGTTGTCCCTGACCCGTGTACAGCAACCGGCACCTGGACTTCTAGTTCAGAGAGCAAAGAATGTCTCAATGTCTTCCTTCCCAAAAATGTCTTATGAGGCATTAACTAATAAATAGCGAAAAACAATTATTTGGTAATTGTGGAGTCAGTGACTTTGGACGAAATTCAAATGATATCTAATAATAGGCCGAAAAACAATTTGAAAAACATAACTTTGTTCCATGACACAGAGTTTATTAGAGTTTGCATTGTTCTCATGAAAACATTAGTAGATTATCGAAATCCTTAAAAAAAAAAAAAACCACTAATCATGGTACATTCTAGAAATAGATTGTGTGGACATAGATGGTTTGGACATAGATTGCTTCGAAAGTCGTACAAAGCAATGTGACTAACTCTTTATGAATTATGTTCGAGCAGTGAAGATCGAGACGGAATGATATTTGACAAACAAGATCTCTGAACGATGCCTCTCGGTTCTCAATTAAAACACTATAAAAAAGCAACTGGCCTTGACTACCTGGCTGTCGTATCACAACCTTCTCGTCACTGAGAAGGTGAGAAGGTATATTGAGTACCTTGTGAAGCAAGGCTGGCGCTAAAGGGAAGCGCCATAGCCGTGCACGAGGAAACAAAATACGAACGATATTGAAGAATTTTCTTTCTGATGAACGTCCATCGGAAAATAAAAGGAAGGCATATAGTTCTAGAGCACTGAATGTGTGTAGAATCTACAACTTGGACGAGAAGTTCACGTGTCAGCGTTTAAACATCTGCTAAGAATGTCAATCAATGCTAGCCAACATCACGTATAGGAAGTTCATATACTGAAACCACGCTCACAGAGGAGAAAAGGTTCAGTACCCTCTGGGAATTAGAGGATAATGGACCATATAATTACATGAGACAAGTTCACTGCCAGCGGAACACATCGAAAGAGCTGGACGTAGCACACTCAAATCTAAATCCCCGCTTACTGTCTCCACAACCAGAGACTGCTACAAATGGACATGCTTTGGCTCGCAAAGAGCTGATATACACCCGTCGCCTGGAAACATATAGTAAGTCTGGCACAGGATCAGAAAGCTAACCTGAATTAAAAGCATGCCGAAAGTACATGATCTATGCCTACACGGCAAAAATTAAACGGTAGATCAATGGTATATTAAAACTTCAGACTCTCCGACGGAAATCGCACAAATGTGTGTGTTTATCTGTAAGAAAACACCGGGGTCGAAGTCGCAGAAAGCAGGGTAGAAGAAGTCGAAGGAGGCCTGGAAAAAGAAGTCGCAGATGGCCAGGAAGAAGAAGTCGAAAGAAGCCGGGGAAGAAGTCGTAGGCGACCGGGGAAGAATAAGGCGTAAGAGACCAGGGAAGAATAAGTCGCTGGAGGCCGGTAAATAATTCGCGAGAGACCGGGAAAGAAGAAATCTCGTGAGACCGGGGAAGAAGAGGTCGCAGCTGGCCAGAGAACAAGAAGTCGAACGAAGCCGGAGAAGAAGATGTCGCAGCAGGCCGAGGAAGACAAAGTCGCAGGAGGCCGGGGAAAAATAAGCCGCCGGATTCCGGAAAAGAATAAGCCGCAAGAGGACAGACATGAATAAACCACAGGATACCGAGGGAGATAATGTTTCTTGAGAGAAGTCATCTACAAAGAAATATTTAGAACCATCTTTCTGTAACTAACCTTTGTCAAACCTTCTTAGTAAACTCTTACAACGTGCATGAAGTCACAATGTAGCTATCTCTTCGGTGTGAGTCACTCTCCGAGAAAACGTGCTGCTCTTTATCGTATTTCTCTACTCTATTTCTTAATTTTTCCAAAACCTTTATCGCTGTACAGGAACAGTTTTGAAACATTGAAAAACTATTTATATATAAATTATAAATTTCTCTACAATTGAAAATAAAAAACTTCAGTTCACTGATTCATACACACGCAATTATATTGATATCTTTTATAGCATAAATGTCATTCAGATATCTACCTGCAAACTCCATCTTGCTAATCATACACCATCATCCGTCATGTAATTTCCTGTTTTCCAATAAAGGGCAATAATTGGGGCTTATTCTAAGGGGAAATAATTCGAGTTTGTAGAAAGTAATACTTAAATAAATATCGCGAAATAGTTAGTGATTGACAGCAATTGTGTTTATATTTTTGTACACGGAATAATAAACAATAATAATTCACTTTCATTAAATGAAGTTTTGTGCTGCGAAATGTGCAGTTTGAAAATGATTGGTTGAAATGGATAGTACGAAATTGACACGAAGAGATCAGTTATCAAGTAGCTGTTAAATGGTAACTGAAGGAAAGTATTTTTGAGAAATGTTTTAGTATAAGCGATAGTTCGTAGGTCGTTGTTGAAGAAATGTTTTAGTATAAGTGATAGTTCGTAGGTCGTTGTTGAAGAAATGTTTTAGTATAAGTGATAGTACGGATGTCGTTGTTACAGAAATATTTAATTTTAGACGACCTATATTTTGTAGGGTTATATGTTATGATTGTGTTCCTAGATGGGCTTGTGTTATGGCAAGTGTTATGGCACGGGAGAAGTTCGCCAACCAAGCTTAATGACAACACAAGAGACAGAGAGGTGTGAAGAAACATGATCGCCTACGCCATTCAGAATGGAACTTGATTGATTGATCGATATGCTATGATGTAACAAATGTGGACACAGGACAGTAGTGAGGAAAAACCTCACTGGACACAGGACAGTAGTGAGGAAAAACCTCCCTGGACACAGGACAGTAGTGAGGAAAAACCTCACTGGACACAGGACAGTAGTGAGGAAAAACCTCACTGGACACAGGACAGTAGTGAGGAAAAACCTCACTGGACAGTAGTGAAGAAAAACCTCACTGGACACAGGACAGTAGAGAGGAAAAACCTCACTGGATGAGCGCATAATGGACACAGGACACAGTGGACACAGGACAGTAGTGAGGAAAAACCTGTCTAATATTTTCAAGCTGTCTAATATTTTCTCACGTTGTCGCCCTCTGTCCCTGTTGCCTTCAATATTGTCTCTTGTGATTATGTTTTCCAAACCTCCCTGTCTCATGAAGTGGCCAAAAAATGAAGGTTGTCTTTTTTCTTATATTATTGATTAAGGTCCGTTTCACATTTGACTTTCAACTATTCCACATTATTTTTTTCTGTAAGTCCATGGTATTCTCAGCATTCTTCTATAGAACCACATCTCTATTGCCTCTAAATTTTACTTTCCAGTTTAGTTTGTTATTGTCCAAGACTCGCATCCATATGTTAATATAGGAGTTATATAGCACTGCAGAACTCTCTTTCTTACAAATAATAAACAATATATTTTTCATTTTTCTGAATGTTGTTTTTCCTGCCCTATTCTGCTTCTTTTTTCTGTTGTGAACTTCTTCCATCTGCTGAATATTTGAATTTATGGACCTGTTTTAATACTATATCATTCACTTTGATTTTGCAAGGTGTGGTATTTTGTTTCTTTGAAATAACCATTACTGTGAATTCTTGAAAAGATGAAAACAAGGGGAAGTCTGTGGATTCTTGACAAATTGTTGACAACCGGGGGAAGTCTGTGAATTCTTGAAAAGTTGACAACCAGGGGAAGTCTGTGGATTCTTGACAAGTTGTTGAAAAGGAGTAGAAATCTGTGGATTATTGACAACTGGGGGAAATCTGTGAATTCTTGACAAGTTGTTGACAACTGGGGGAAATCTGTGGTTTCTTGAAAAGTTGTTGACAACCTGGTAGGGTATCAAAAGTTGCCCCAAAGGTGTTGACATAATCTATGAACAACCTCTTCTAAACAGTCACTTCTACTACATTTTATTGTTGCAAACTCTGATATAACCAAATTGGACTCACCTCTCCGGTTGAAACGAGTGTACCTCACCATTAAAAGTACATTTTATTTATCCAAAACATTATTTGGCCCTAATCGACCATTTGTTGGTTACAAGTAAACAAAGAATTATTTGTTTGTGATAGAATATCTGAACTTTGACATTGACTATCATTCAACAAGGATGTATGTGATCACTCAGCCTATGTAATATCTACACAGAGAATATCTTAAAGAATATAGATCTACACAGAGAATATCTTAAAAAATATAGATCTACACAGAGAATATCTTTAAAAATATAAAAGAAATGCCAGGACTCAATATCAATGGGAAAATAATAAACAACCTGAGATATGCAGATGACACTGTTGTTTTTTAGCAGAAAGTGAACATGAACTACAAAGACTAATAGATCAAGTCAAGTTTTGGATTTGATTGGATATAAATATCGAAAAAATTAAAACTTTGATAATCAGCACAGCCACAGAAGAACAGGTGCTAAACATAACTAACTATACATGGAGAGAAACTACAACAAGTAGAACAATATCAATATCTTTGACACATAATCACAAATGACGGCAGAAACAGAACTTACAAATGAGAAATGGAATTGCTAAAACTACTTTCAATGACATGAGGAAAATAGTAACATCTACACAAATTACAAAAAAGGTTAAGAAAGAGAATTATAAAATGCTTCATCTATTCTATATTATTGTATGGCTCAGAAACATGGACACTAAAAAAAAAATTTGAAAACAAAATTGATGCCTTTGAGAAGTGGATATACAAAAATAGGGAGATAATCACGGAGAGAAGAAAACAAACAAAGACGTTCTAAAAACACTTAATATGAATAAAGAATGATTAAGATAAATAAAGATCAGGCAAAGAAAATGTTCTGGGCACATTAAAAAACATGAGACCTTGTTGAAGACCTTCTTGAGGGTAAAGTCAAAGTGATGCGAGCAAGAGGTATGCAGAGATAAAATTGGGAGAGTAACATCACACGATGGACAGGTTACAATCTAGCAGAGTGCTCCACTAAAACAATAGACAGAGGATGCTTGAGGTCTGTTGCAACCTACTTCCGTTGCGGAGACGGCACTTAATGACGATGATGAAGATTATTCAACGATTATGCTATCTGAACGTTGTATGTGAAGTCTCAATATCTCACTAGAGACTCACCAGATGAACCACCATGCATGTAGTGAAGATTTCCTGATGTGTTAATCTCACAGTATTTCATCTCTACGACTCCTCGTCTATGCTCATTGAGTGGATGGTTTCCTTGTTAATTATTAGTCTCCACAGAGTTTCGAGTCTTGCTGAGTATGTAATCATGTTCTGGAGAACCTTTTTCTATGTAATAAATGCAGGATACTAGAGCCCTATTGCTCATACATCCTGGGTATAGAAACAGACATGATCGATGATATATTCAAAGATATATACTATATTCTATCTATATATCTATCTATCTATCTATCTATCTATCTATCTATCTATCTATCTATCTATCTATCTATCTATCTATCTATCTATCTATCTATCTATCTATCTATCTATCTATCTATCTATCTATCTATCTATCTATCTATCTATCTGTCTATCTATCTATCTATCTATATATCTATCTATCTATCTATCTATCTATCTATCTATCTATCTATCTATCTATCTATCTATCTATCTATCTATCTATCTAACTATCTATCTATCTATCTATCTATCTATCTATCTGTCTATCTCTCACTGTCTGTCTGTCTGTCTGTCTGTCTGTCTATCTGTCTATCTCTCACTGTCTGTCTGTCCTGTCCTGTGCTGTCCTATCCTCTCTGTCTGTCTTTCTGTCTGTCTCGTCCCGCCCTGTCCCGTCTGTCTATCTATCTACTATCTTTCTACCTGTCCGTCTGTCTGTCTGCCTGCCTGTCTGGTTCACATGATTGAATGACGATCGGTGTTCGGTTGTAAAGTACGTGTGGCCACTTTATATGCAGTAATTTTGTAACCTCTCAGGGCGTTGGTAACTCATGCCATCCACCTTAATCTTATGTCTTCCTTTGCCTCTTTATGTATCCATTTTCATGTGGTACTATTTTCCTGCTGGTCAGTACTGGTTCATTCTTATTAAGTAGCAGACTTAAGGAGTTTATTTGTTAGTTAGAGAATATGGTAAATTGAGAGAGTTTATTCGTTAGTTAGAGAGTATGGTAAATTGAGAGAGTTTATTCGTTAGTTAGAGAGTATGGTAAATTGAGAGAGTTTATTCGTTAGAGAGTATGGTAAATTGAGAGAGTTTATTCGTTAGTTAGAGAGTATGGTAAATTGAGAGTTTATTCGTTAGTTAGAGAGTATGGTAAATTGAAAGAGTTTATTCGTTAGTTAGAGAGTATGGTAAATTGAGAGAGTTTATTCGTTAGTTAGAGAGTATGGTAAATTCATAAAGTTTGTTCGTTAGTTAGAGAGTATGATAAAGTGAGAGAGTTTATTCGTGAGTATTGTAAAGTGAGAAAGATGAAAGAAAAATCACACTGCAACTAACGGGACTTGAACCATACCCGTTCAGATCTGCATCGCTCTCCCCGCACTTAGTCAACCCGTTTTCTGTCTACGACCACACCTGGATGCTTCTATATTATATTATCCAGATTGATGAAAAGAAAGAATGTGGTAACAGGATATTGATGAAAAGAGAGCAAGTGGTAACCGCCGATTGATGAAAAGAGAGAAAGTGGTAACCGCCGATTGATGAAAAGAGAGAATGTAGTAATTGGAGATTGACGAAAAGAGAGAAATTGGTAACTAGAGATTGATGAAAAGAGAGAAAGTAGTAACTAGAGATTGGTGAAAAGAGAGAAAGTAGTAACTGAAGATTTACGAAAAGAGAGTTTAGAATTCCGCCAGGCATCTTCTTTTCATGGGAATATTTCTGACATTCCTGAGGATAATCACTTAAAGTTACGGAGCTACGTGCTAAGATTGATACAACTAGCAGGTCTCGTACTGCTTAGTTGATAGGGACGAAGTACAATTTGAGAAACCTGAGTACAATGAAATGAGTACTCTACACCTTCTAAAACTTTTTTCCTCTAATTATTCAACTTTTAAAGCTTTCTCCCTCTAATTAACCAACTTCTACACATTTCTCCCTCTAATTAATTAACTGCTAAATCTTTCTTTCTCTAGTTAACCAACTTTTAAATCTTTCTTCCTCTAATTAACCAACTTCTACATCTTTCTCCCTATAATTAACCAACTTCTACATCTTTCTCCCTCTAATTAACCAACTTCTACATTTTTCTTCCTCTAATTAACCAACTTCTAAATCTTTCTCCCTCTAATTAACCAACTTCTACATATTTCTTCGTCTAATTAACCAACTTCTAAATCTTTCTCCCTCTAATTAACCAACTTCTACACATTTCTCCCTCTAATTAACCAACTTCTAAATCTTTCTCCCTCTAATTAACCAACTTCTAAATCTTTCTCCCTCTAATTAACCAACTTCTACACATTTCTCCCTCTAATTAATTAACTGCTAAATCTTTCTTTCTCTAGTTAACCAACTTTTAAATCTTTCTTCCTCTAATTAACCAACTTCTACATCTTTCTCCCTATAATTAACCAACTTCTACATCTTTCTCCCTCTAATTAACCAACTTCTACATATTTCTTCGTCTAATTAACCAACTTCTAAATCTTTCTCCCTCTAATTAACCAACTTCTGCATCTTTCTTCCTCTAATTATCCATTTTACAAACCTTTCCTTCTCTAACTATCCAACTTCAAAATATTTTTGCCTCTAATTAACCAACTTCTACATCTTTCCCCCTCTAATTACTGTTTTTAATTACTCTAATTCTAAATCTCCGCCACACACACACTCATACACGCACACACTCACATACATAGATGTACTCGATAAGACAGTAGCGTCACACAAATGTCAATTTTGAAACATGATGTCAGTTTCACTTCTCATTTGCTAGTACCGTGAACTTGATCTAACAATCTACACAGACTGCCAAATGCATTACGTTATTGCATTCTCTTAAGTGGAATTCATTCATTTACTAAATGCGACATTTAACTCAAAATGCTATTAGAATAATCACTTAATTCATCGTACTATTAGAACAATCATTTAATTCATCGTGCTATTAGAACAATCATTTAATTCATCATGCTATTAGAACAATCATTTAATTCATCATGCTATTAGAACAATCATTTGGTGTATAATGTTATCAGAACAATCAATTAACTTATTTTGTTATCAAAGAAATCACACTTAAATATTACTAATAACAATAATAACAATAATAATAACAACAGTAATAACAATAATAATAATAATAATCATAATAATAACATCAATAATAATAACAGTAATAACAATAAAAACAGTAATAACAATAATAATAACAGTAATAATAATAATAATAATAATAATCTTAATAATAACAACAATAATAATAATAATAACAGTAATAGGCATAATAGTAATAGTAACAATAATAAGACCCATATGCGCTCCTGGTCGTAGGAGTGCTACACTGGCGACTGAGACATCAGCACAAAAATCGCACCAAACATATCTACCCGCAGCCATTCGGCGGAGTGTAGAAAAATCATGTCTTTAACATTCCTTGATATTATCAATCCAAGATTTTTTTACCCGCTCTTCTCCTTCAACCCTCGACTCTTACTTGCAAAATAATTTTAGAAAATGAATCGTGTCTCGTTACATTTCGAAACGAAAGTTTACGCCGTTTCGCCACTGCTAAAAGTGGTTCTTCAGAACCTGCAGGTTTGTTTAATATGTTATAGTAGATTTGTTCAAATCCCGTCGAGACCGATCGCCCTGTGTTGACGAAATTTATAGAGTTGCTTATCATGAAATGCCTCACATTGCCCGTGTGCTTGCCAACCCTGCTCACCGTATGGGAACAAAATCGAGTATGACATTGGATCCATATTCAAGCTAAGTAAATTGATATTAATAAACTACTGCGTTGGAATCTCTGGATTCAATGGGAAAATACTAATGTTGCGGTTAAAATCTGATTCTCCATCTGCGCTGACGAAAACCATTGCAACTTTATTAGATGTTGGTTCATTATAGCGACGTTGATCAGATTGACGATCGCGCTTGATGACCATGTTTACTATTGGAATACTCTTCCAGCTTGAGAAGCATTCTGAATATCTCTTGTTTCGATATCATGTATTAACTGATACGACGGTGCTAGTCTATTTTGTTGACGAAAAAATAGTTGATTATATCAAGAATTTCTGTGCTTGTTGAACGTATGTTGCTTGAGTACTGTCCAACACATACAACTGATCGAGCTGTGGAACTTTGTTACATGGCGGTTGTATATGAGAAGTTCGATGGCAGGTTTCTCCATTAACTTTTACAACATATGGACCTCGACCTTGACAATCCGTAATTGTTGTTCCCATTGATACGAAAGAAAGAGCGCTATTCTTTTTCTTCTTTCCTTCCTCTTTTACCCTTTACGGGTGTCGAGGGAGATGCAATGTTCTTGTTCTCGCTTTTCTGGCAGCTTCAGATAGTGTTATTTGGTGTTCATGGCATGTCTCTTTGATGTTGTCGATCCAGCGTACTCTAGATCTACCCTTGGCTCTTCTTTCTGCTTCTCTTCTCCTCATATATGTTTATAAGCTAATTAATCACACGGCATTCTTTCCAGATGACCAAACCATTGTATCTGTTAGTTATGTATATATTGTAGAATTGATATGACACCCACTCTTTCTCTTATGACATCGTTTCTAATTCTGTCTTCTGGTCACTCCTGTGGTTTTTCCTCAGACATCTTATCTCTGTTGTAACCAGTTGGCTCTTATGTGTTGTTGTTAAAGTCTATTTGACAATGGTAGCACATGATTGGAATGAAGATACTGTGGATAAGATGTGTTTTTTGTTTGTTGACATTGGTAGCATTTTATAAAAGAGCACTATTATAAGAGCGAATATTCTAGCGAAAATGTGTGTATTTATGGTGTGCATTTAGGGTGTGTATTATCAGAGAGCATCAAGCGTAAGACCTCGGGATACTCCAGCTTATTTTGATGGATGTCTTGTAGCTTTAGGAGCATGAGTTTTCCCTCTCTGTAACAACTTGTAATCGTGCTATCGTTAGGACGTTCGTCCAAACAATTTTTAACACCACAAAATTGACATATAATATAAAACAATCCACAGCTGTGTGCAGCAACACGATCCTCAGCAAAATTAGCTGCTTCATTTGACACTGCTTGATTTCAACGCATTTGGGACAATGAGTAAGGCTCGGAATCTGCAGCTCGATGTCTGTGCTTTTGCTCAACAGTTATGCTATTTATGGTTTCGTTGTTATTCTCTATTCATAACTTGTTGGTTTTCTCTTTGCGTTGATGATTCAATCTTAGCTCGACGCTGATGCAAATCAGCATCCTTAGCAAGTCGTGTTTGTCTTTGTTGAATGGTTTCTTGATCAATTCTTTGCATCTGTATTTCAATTATATGTCTTACTCTGCAGCATTGGCAGCACGAATCCGAGCGAGTGACTCTTTACTCTTTACTCGTCATTCTTAACTCCTCAACCATCTAGTTTTTCGCTCTTTTTTTACGCTCCATCCCCCCAAACCTCCTTAGTGGTATATGAAAAATATGTAGCAATGTTATTTTTCCGTGCTCTCCCTCCGGACCCCGTCAACACAAGAGCGTAACTCCCAGAAATAACTGTTTTTCACTAAACAAAAAACAAATGTAGATGCTGAATGATTGGATGTTGATGCGGTTTCACCTCTATCCTTTGCCACATGCCATGTTCTGGAATGACTTTTGTCCAACCAGCATGATCTTTATGCTGTCATTCATTCCAGATACTAAAGCAAATCTGAGCTGTCATCATCATCATCGACTGAAAGTCTACTTGGGGGAACAATAGTTAATGCATCAAGCAAATACCGATAATTCGATTATCTTGTTTCACTTCTAACTAGGAGGAGATAAACCGTGTCATCATTGCGGATAATCCAGTCACAATATCTGCTTCAGTAGCAATACGATAGGCAGATAATCTGTCTGACTCAACTAGGATCTGCTAGACACTACACTTGCATCAATTTCTTGTGAGGATTTGAGAATAATTATGAAATAGATTCCGTTGAGGGATGGAGACAGAGGAATAGAAGGAAGGGGAAGATTTTGATTGTAATTTGGGGTTAGTTTTAAGTGAGTACGTGGGGCGTTTGCAACTTCAGAAGTGATAGTTTCTATCAGGTTTCTAGAGAGTGAGTGAGTGAGTGAGTGAGTGAGTGAGTGAGTGAGAGAGAGAGAAGAGAGATGGAGAAGATATAGATAAATATATGCATTATTAATGAGCATGCTCCGCAAAGTTGAAGTGGGAGAGGTCTATCGGCAATGGTTGGAGTTGTTAGTGCCGCCTGTACTAGAGAAATTACGATCAATTGCGTGTTTGGACATGCGGGTGATGAAGATTATGAGTAAATTGATACGCTAGCGAGCATGACCACAGCTTTGAAAGGTACATAACTGGTTCGTCTTGAAAGTTCATGAGCTGAAAGACCTTTCCCGTTCAGAATATTTTGAGGAGTATGTACCATGATAGCACTCAAGACTGCGGCAGATTGAAGAAAGAGAAACATAATAGAAATATAAAGATACAACCACCGATGTCGGATGTGTCGAGCTATTTGCAGAAGAAATGCCTGCACGCCGCATGTGACATTTTATGAATATCTAGTAAAACCATTTTCCTGCTACAAGAAAGAACCCCGTCGGTTTCCTATAGTTTATTGAGACACCGATGGAAGCACCTATGGATGTGTCTCCCGACAGTTTCATATAGTTTATTGAGACGCCGATGGAAGCAGCAATGGATATGATTCCCGACAGGTTTCGCATTATTTATCTTCTAACTATATCTTCTACTGTTTTTCTGAGCTTGTCCGCAATCCATCTGTATTTTCTCTCCTTCAATCAAGCATTATCGAACTCTTCTTATTCGGTGTTCAGGTTTCTTATGGTATTTCTGGATCTTCATGCCCAAAGCTCGCAGTCTTCCCCGGTCAAAGTGGCTGCCGTAACGTTTCTGCCTCAGCTCAATTCAGTGTGTCCATGTCTTGCCTTCCAGATAACTGACATATCTACATTTTTCACTTGTCACATAAGCATTTTTATTAATTGCTACTTCGCTTATCATCAACAACCCTGCCTCTCATACAAAATGAGTAACTCTATCCTGATTTCTTCACAATGAACACAGCATATAACCAAGAAGGAAAACATTTTATCAATCAAAATAACACTAGGGGTTATATCTGGACTCATGATTTTATTTGTTCTTCCTGGTCAGATAAGTTAGTCAAACAATCGTCTGTCTGACCTGTATTTATCGGATTCATATTTTCGCTGCGATCATGAAATTATATTTCTGTATTGTTTCAAGATATCAAAATAATCAACGCAATGATTGGCTGAATATCGTCTACTGTCGGAATTCTATACTATTTTCCTTTATACTAAGGAGGTTATGGGAGGGAGTTGGCTGTCCCATCCCATTTAGGGTCAGTGAACCAAATCCATGCTAAAATCGGATATGTCAGGCCGAAAGGCGCAGATATTGCAGCAATGATGTAAACCATGACACAACGCATTCCGTTCTCCGGACTACATCCTGCTAATCTGCAGGAGTTTGAGAATGAACGCAGAAGAAAAAAATAACCCTTCTAAGTAAGAAGCCTCTTCAGAGAGTATTAAGGTACTGTTGACAGAATGTAATGGAATCTCCTCGTTATAAAAGACAACTTTGGATATAACCCTCCTCTTCCCCCAGAAGGAAACAAATTTCACATAGGAAAAGAGAACTTTATTGTTAATTGTGTTTAATTATTTTAGATCGAAACAAACATGCAACATAATTGACAAAGACAAAACAATACAAATCACACATTGACAAAGATTAAAAAATAGAGACATAAGCAACGGAAAGTGATATATCAACAAGGAATAATAACTACTTCATAGTTAGGGATATGGCTAATAAACAATATCCTATTTACTTTGGGATTACCAACATGGGATCTCTGCGCACAGCTATCACACAACTGTCACACAACTATCACACAGCTATCACACAACTATCACACAACTATCACACAACTATCACACAACTATCACACAGCTATCACACAACTATCACACAACTTTCACACAACTATCACACAACTATCACACAACTATCACACAACTATCACACAACTATCACACAACTTTCACACAGCTATCACACAGCTATCACACAACTATCACACAACTATCACACAACTTTCACACAACTATCACACAGCTATAACACAGCTATCACACAACTATCACGAAGAATGAATTGTTTTCTAACTATACTAGTGATAGTTGGTTTGAAACAGGAAATTCCGAAGAAAATACCACTTAACTCAGGTGTAGCAGTTTGTACTGTGCTAATATATCTACGTATGGCTCTGTGGCGAAGTGGTACCGAGTTCTATCCCCGACACAGACATTTGAGCATCCGGACCGTTCAGAAAGCAATGGCTAACTACATGACGTATTTATATAGCCTGGAAAATCACTACAGACAAAACATTATGAGTTGATGGCTACGTCCTGAATAGCATACTCTACCAAAATATATCTGTATATCCGCGACTGGCCTCATTCAGTGTCGCTTATCTTGGCATGTCCGACTTCTCCTCCTGTGATAATGGCTGGCAGCACAACGTATACACAAACTGACAAATTATCCCTCTCATCGGTCAAGATGAGTGATGCTTTGTGGGATGAATATGCAGGAATATTCTCAAGAAGAATTGTGTACACACTGTACGGGAAATCCTAACAATGATTGTTGACAAACTCCCCTTACTGTGACGTCCCTTACTATCCCATGTATATATCTAAATGTATGTGTAGAAATCAAACCAAAACTGGAACATACTTTTAACACATAAAAAGACAGACTTCGTAAATCACATTTAACAATATGCCATTTATTTACAAATTGCTTGTAGTTTTTGCCACATATTTTTTGGATCACAGATTGGACTCCTCATCCATCTGAGGACTGACAAATACACACGTAATTTGATTTGTTTTTGCCAATGCTGTTTTCATCTTGCCAATGCTGTTTTCATCTTGCCAATGCTGTTTTCATATTGCCAATGATGTTTTCATATTGCCAATGCTGTTTTCATCTTGCCAATGCTGTTTTCCTTTTCGCTTGCGATGGATGAACATTTTTCTTGTCATTAGTGTTCATTCTCAAACTCCCGCTGAATCTCTCTTGTAGTAGAACACCGATCCTACTAGATTTCCAGCTGATGAAGTCTATATATTGGAGATGCAATATGTTGTCATCAGCAAATGGCATGATATATCCGACTTCAACAAGGGATAAAAGTTCTAGTGTGGGTAACAACATTAAACAGGAAATGGGTGACTGGGGTAACACAGGACCAATATAAAAGTGAACAAAAATAGGTATGTGTTACCAAAATAAGTAATAAAACGACCTAACAACGAAACACAGTGACAGACGACGTTTCGACTAAGAAGTTTTCATCAGGACAAAGGACAACAGTAAACAAGTCTTACATAGACACACACATGGTTAGTGATATGAATGAAAAAAGAGGGAAGAGGGACGGTAGTGAGGAGACGACGGAGGAAACAAAGATCGAACAGTATGACAGGGAAAAGAGAGTGTGAGAGGAAGGTGAAAGTGATAAATGCACAGAAACAGTTGGAATAGATAAGATACAATGCACAATAAAATAAAAATAAAAATGACTTAGCTCGATAGTAGTTTGTGGTGAAAAGAGAGTGGGAACTGAAGACATCAAGTTAAATAGCAGATGTGGCCTGTTACCACACGTTCAATAACGCAGAGGCGAGAAAGACCATCCACGGACTATAAGAGACAATAAAACTTGAGTGGGCAAACGCCCGATGAACCACAGACAGTTCGTACAGAGAATGCGCGGCAAACAAGAACCTAAGCGTAAGGCCGGGCCGTAGTCGCCAATAGGTGCCGGTATCCGTTAACATGGCTCGATCAAAATGACCTTATAATAACACATAAAAAGAGCTTAGTCATTTTCAATTTTATTTTTATTGTATTTGCATTGTATCTTATTTATTTCCAATTTTTCTGTGCACTTACTTACCACCTACATCTTTCAGACTCTGTTTCCCTGTCATACTGTCATATCTTTCCTTCCTCCGTCGTCTCATCACTACTGTCACTTCCCTCTTTTTTCTTCCGATCACCACCATGTGTGTCTCTATGTAAGACCTGTTAACTGTTGTCCCTTGTTTGTCCTGATGAAGGCTTTTTAGTTGAAACGTCGTATGTCACTGTGTCTCATTGTTAGGTTGTTTTATGACTTAATTTGGGGACACTTATATCTGTTTTTGTTCATTTTGATATATTCTACTTGACGAAAGACGAAACATCATCATTGTTTGTAGTGGTCTATTGTATATTGTCTATATCCAGGTGGAAGCTGAGTGATAGCATCCACACTTGCCGTTAAGTTAGTGGTAGGAGCTGTAAGTTTCTTTTCAAGGCCAGATGTGATGCCTGAGTCATACGAGTCCGTATTTGTAGAGGGTGGTCGTGATGTTATCGATCCAACTCTTTCTCGGTCTTCCCTTTACTTTGTATACAGCTGCTTGTTTGTTATAAGCTCTCAGTGGTAATTGGTTCGGGTCCATTCTGACAAGTTGACCAAACCACTTTATCTGCAGGCGTTCTATATATTCAATGCAGATACAATTCATTATTCGTATTCTTTTTCTGATATCCTCGTTTCTTACTCTGTCCAGTTTGGTGACCATAGCTGCTTTTCTTAAACACTTCATTTCACATGTGATGATTTCTCTCTGCTGCGAGGCTGTTAAAGACAACATTTGCAGTGATGACATTTTCAAATTATGGAGCATAGTCATTTTGAAATTCCCGCTGGATCTCTCTTATACCAGGACAATGGTCCTACTAGATTTCCAGTAAGATGTAGTCTAGAGAATGAATATGCGTTGTGTCACCGTTTTATTTGCGCCATTTGCCCAACACATCCGTCTTCGGCTGTATTAGACATTTGAATAGTCGTAAACAAAGTCTCATACATCTGTCTATTCTATTCTAACATGCGGCAGGGGATTGTTCATTTGTGATGAAATCTGGGAAAATGATGTATATTCCACTGTTGACATTTATTAGCTTTCATATTTGATACGTCAGCAAACACACGCGTCCAGATATTTTCGGGATATGTTTTTAACACTTGGAAACATAAAATCTGCTTTATAGAAACCATAGATACAAGACCAGTGGCAAACCTTGACAAAGATGGATTACATAAATAAAAGAGTCAACGAAAACAAATATATATGAAGCTCACAAAAAGGTCATCTCCAGAGAACTCTTCTACCCCTGACGCTGCAAAGCATAAAGAGGTATAACAGGAAAAGAAAAACACATAAAATCATTTGTTGTTTCTGCGTGAATAATCTTACAATTTATTTGTGTATTTCAGCGTGAGTGATCTTACAATTTATTTGTGTATTTCAGCGTGAGTGATCTTACAATTTATGTGTGTATTTCAGCATGAGTGATCTTACAATTTATTTGTGTATTTCTGCGTGAGTGATCTTACAATTTATGTGTGTATTTCAGCATGAGTGATCTAACAATTTATGTGTGTATTTCAGCGTGAGTGATCTTACAATTTATGTGTGTATTTCAGATAATATTGTGGTAGTATGGTGTATGAAAACCTTCTAGACGCAATATCTTGTCCACAATGCAAACAAGACAAACATAATGCATATAAACACAAATGAACTAGCACGTACAATAGTCATTGAGAACGAAATTATATTAAACAAGTTAGTTAGTTAGTTAGTTAGTTAGTTAGTTAGTTAGTTAGTAAGTAAGTAATTAAGTTAGTTAGTTAGTTAGTTAGTTAGTTAGTTAGTTAGTTAGTTAGTTAGTTAGTTAGTTAGTTAGTTAGTTAGTTAGTTAGTTAGTTAGTTAGTTAGTTAGTTAGTTAGTTAGTTAGTTAGTTAGTTAGTTAGTTAGTTAGTTAGTTAGTTAGTTAGTTAGTTAGTTAGTTAGTTAGTTAGTTAGTTAGTTAGTTAGTTAGTTAGTTAGTTAGTTAGTTAGTTAGTTAGTTAGTTAGTTAGTTAGTTAGTTAGTTAGTTAGTTAGTTAGTTAGTTAGTTAGTTAGTTAGTTAGTTAGTTAGTTAGTTGTCAGATCTCTTATTGAGTGTAGTCGCCATTACATGTTGACTGACGATCCTAGTACGCCGTTGATTGACCATTATTCTTTCTCGCCCACAAAACAGCTCCTTTCTAGCGACACCACATTTCAAACCAAGCTCCTTTATTCTAGTCATGGAGCAAGTCATCGTCACTTATACAGTCATTTGTTCGTGCGTTTTCCTGAAGGACGTTAAAAATATCTGGCTCATACATCGCTCCACCAACAGCCGTGGTAGCAGCGTGTGCGGCCATACTATCAGCTCTCTCATTACCCCGGACTCCCGCATTTCCAAGCCCAAAAATAAAAGCCACTTTACGCACACAGGAATTCTTCACTGCATCCAGCCACTGTTCCCGAATGTACCCCGCCTGAACTTTCACAATCATGCCCATCGAGTCACTGAGTATGCAAGCATGCTCGCAGACAATCTGCCAACAAACCCATTTCAAAGCTTTGGTTACTGCCAAAATCTCCATTATCATGCTGCTTGTCGTATGAGCGAATGCAGCACTTTCCTAGCTGATGGTCTCCCCCACCCCACCCCCTCCCACATTTGAACCATGAATAACCAGGCACTCCTGATTTCGCTCAACCAACCGACCCATCTGTATATATAATCATATCACCTTTCCTGGAATTTTCATCGATCAGAGTGAGCCCCTCCGACTCCGCCACTGTCGGACACAATTCGATATTCCCTATATTCTTTATTGAGTGTTATTATTACTTTAAAGGCTGTCGGACAATCTAAGGGCGCCCGACTCCATTCCACACCAGGTAGCACATCCTCCAATCTGCACACGCTCTGTATAACGTCCTCTGCGAGCTCCATCCACGACTTTCCTCTCTTAAGTCGACTGCCTTTCATTTTGATAATTTCTGGGTGTAGAAGGTGCTCTTAATCACCGGTGATTTGTAGATAGTCCTGCACCCTGTACATTTGTATTATTTTTTCTGCATTTGAGCAATAAAGTAAGTATCGCATAGCCCGTGCCGACGTATCTCTCGTCCATAGCCCGTGCTAACGTATCTCTCGTACATAGCCCATGCTAAATTATCTCTCGTACATAGCCCGTGCCGACGTATCTCTCGTCCATAGCCCGTGCTAACGTATCTCTCGTCCATAGCCAGTGCTAACGTATATCTCGTCCATAGCCCGTGCCGACGTATCTCTCGTACACCCCAAAATGATTCGCATTGTAATTGTTATAAAACTTACTTGAGGTCTTTACTACCTCTAATATTTTATCGTAGTGTGACCTGATATAACCTAATTGGATCTTGTTGTCTGCTGGTTGAAAGGGCACGCCTCTCCAAAATAGAGGCAAACTCATTAACTACCACTATCATTTCGCATTACCCCATTCAGGATTTTATCCAATCTTTCTGTTTGAGTCTGACTCAGGTGTCAGAATCGCCAGTGCGTACTCTACCACCGCCACCACCAATCCCTGATACAGCAGAAATAGCAGCCTCTGTTCACATTGAGCAGCTGGCATAACTTTCATCGAGACCGGAATAAGCCTTTTCAATGATGTGGTTAATATGATCTTTAAAAACTCCGACTTGAGTACAACCCAAGTACTTCATTCTGCTGTTTCTCTCGAGGACATCCCTCTCAAGGTAACCGATGAAGTGGACGTGTTTACTATGTGATTATTTAAGGAAAACCATGTTATCCGTGCTTGATTCTTGATTAGAAACTGGCCTCACAGCACATGGGGCAATCCCATAAGTGCTCCACCCTCTGTTCCAGAGCCATCCGACTCGATGGTGTTTCGAGTTTAATGCCGCCGAAACAGACGTCGACATCAGGGCACAACTCTTTTTGATGGATTAACAAAAGTTCAAGAATTACTGCACATCTCCCCTATACGATTACGCTGCTCTCTCTACAAATTCCTGATTCTCGTTTCTCTATCCTCTGCCATGCCTATATACAAAGATGATATCAGCATAGGACATAGTTCTTTCCGGTCCTGCAATCTGACAGCTCGTTATTTGAACTTTATACACATTAAATAATACTGAGGACAGAGGTGACCCTTGTGGTAGTCCTGGGATTTATGACTGTTCGTGCCGAAGACCAACACCCACACTTAAGAACAACCTGTCTCTGAAAATGTGCCGAGACAATCCACCTGACAATAAAAGGACTTACTTGGAGTTGCAGCATTAAAGTAATCAAGAAATCCAAGTGCACTCTGTTATAAACATCTTCCATATCTATTGCAGTCGTGCACGTATCCATTCGTTTGTAACAACTTCGAACACTTCTTGCGCGAAAATGGCGGAGTTGTGCCAAGTCAGCTTACCTGGACAATAGCCTCCCAACGTTGAGGGTAGTCTATTATTCATCTCTAGATGTAAGGACAATTTCCATGCAACAATCTTTTCTAACAACTTGCCGATCGTATTCTGCATTTTTATAAGCCTGAAACCATGTATCTTTGCATGACTCATGCCAGACTTGGGTAGTGGGATTTAGTAACTATGCAACCAGTCTTCTTTTACTGTGCAATTCGCTAGGTTCTTGTTGAGCAACATTGCCAGCATCTTAAGGTCATCGTCTGACCTGCCTCTGAAATCGTGGTACCTAATCGAAACGTCGTCTGTCTCTGTATCTCGTTGTTAAGTTGTTTTATGTTTCATTTTGGTAACACACCTACCTATTTTTGTATTTCTTGACATTTTGCCCTGTGTTACCCCAGCCACCTACTTCCTGTTTAGGGTTGTTACCCTACACTGGTTGATTTATTCCTAATGCCGTCAGGTTCTGGCGCTGAGTTTCTTGATCTTTTCAGTACGGCTGTTATATCTTCAAGAGTAATTGCAGTATCGCTTTCCATAACTTGTTCATTACACATGTCTGTGACTGTTTTCATTTCATTTTAATTCGCTAAGTTCTTCTTACCAATTTGTGCCTTATAATGAGTCAGCAGTGCTGCACCCTTATTCTTATCTGTGTTCTGCCATACTAAGTCTGTGCTTTGGAAATTGGGGATTCTTATACGCTTCCATGAGTCGTTCATTTATTGATGCAGGCGTCAGAACAGTTTTAGTGACTTTTCGTTTGCAATCTCCTGATAAACATCTTCCCATTTCTGTTCCCTTTGCATATTTGGCGATATCTTTAAACTGTTGAACCCTGTCGTCATTGGTCTGTTTTAATTGCATAATAATATCACTTTGTGCGGTCACTTTTTTTCCTGCTTTTTGCCACTCAGCAACTGCGCTGCGTTTGCTCTTACATGTAATTTGAACCTTATCATTCCACCAAGGGGAGGGGGGGGGGGGGTGGTTGATTCCACACATGTGCCCTGGTAGCGTGTGTCCTGCGCTTTTCCTTCCTTTTCTGTTTACGATGGTCGACCCGTTGAGATCATACTGGAAGGACTTAACTTTAGCTCTCTGTTGTTTATTTTTTCCTGTGTCCACCAACAAGACACCTGGCAAATATTCGCAGCCGTGAGGCCTCAGTACATCCCATCTACATCTGGGTGCGATATCAGCCGTTACTAAGCCCAAGTCAATTGAACTGTCGTTGTCGCCGTCCCTAGCAGCTAACCTTGTCATGCTCCCATCGTTTATGCATACTAAATTCATATCCATCAAAGCCTCTTCAAGATCTCTTCCCTGTTGATTAGAGGCAGTATTGCCCCAAGATCTACCTTTTGCATTAAAATCCCCGCAGAAAATGACTTCTCTTTCTTCCTTTACTATCTCACCTAGAGATTTCCAGCCATGCACGTTCATACTGACTTTGCACGCATACACGTTGACGAGTACGACAGGGTGATGAACGATTTGTATCATTACAGCTTGCAGCTGAATGTCATCACTATTCCATTCAGAAATATCTATCTCGACAGCATACATGCCTTCTCGTACAAAGATTATTTGCCAAAGTGTCGCCAATTGTAGAAACTATTAAAGCTGGTGACTTGGAGATGGTTTCCCATTCCCAACGGCGATTCCTTTAGAACCACAATATCTGCGCTGTACACCAACTTATCTAGATCAGGACATCGTTTTTTGACACTAGCGACAATCCAGAACAACACACGTAATGGTTTTAAAGACGGACGAACGACTTTTGATATGTGGCATCTCGTTCCGTCGACGGTGTCTTTTGGCCCCGCCCCGTTTAGGAGGTCAACGTTTGCCATCCATTTTTTATGTACTAGGCCTTGTAGTCACATGAAATAACAACAAAAGTCATAAAAATTTCAGCTCAGATGCACGTACTCCGTCGCACTGGCGAAGATCTTGATGAGTGAACCCCTTGCCAAAATAACTAACACCACATCCTAGATGAAATAATGAAATAATCCATCTTTCAAGTGATATTAATGGTGTCACACAAAAAACGGTCGAAATGTCCGCCATTTTGACCGAAAGTAATTAAACTGTAATAAAGCTGTAATTAAAGAATAAGAACGAAAACATCTGACTGTTTCGATCATACGATCTTCGTCTGAATAGATATATAATAATATATCAGGAAACAATATAGGAAAATATGAATTTCAAAACATATCTAAGAAAATACTGAAAACGGTCCTTGTTACAGCTGCAATGGAAGGAAATCACTGCATTTAATTGGTGAGCTAAAGATCGAAATAGTGCGCAACTTTTTTCTGACTTTTTTGGTAATTATATAATATTGGCAAAAGAAAATTTGAAAATGTCAACAACTTTGAATATATCATGTCAATCATTAAAATCATAGGAGATTTCTTGGCAGAAATTAGAAATAGATTAGCTGTGACCCTAAAATAAAAATCATCCCACATTAAAAATCTATGACGATTGGCAAACAGAAAAAAAACAAAGATACAACTATTAAGAAGTTATATTTTCCAGTGAAAATGAATGGTTGTGAAATGTGGGCAATAACTTCCACGAGCGAAAAGAAAATATATGGTTGTGACATGTGGGCAATGACTTCAACGAGCGAAAAGAAAATATATGGTTGTGAAATGTGGGCAATGACTTCAACGAGCGAAAAGAAAATATATGGTTGTGACATGTGGGCAATGACTTCCACGAGCGAAAAGAAAATATATGGTTGTGACATGTGGGCAATGACTTCCACGAGCGAAAAGAAAATATATGGTTGTGAAATGTGGGCAATGACTTCAACGAGCGAAAAGAAAATATATGGTTGTGAAATGTGGGCAATGACTTCAACGAGCGAAAAGAAAATATATGGTTGTGACATGTGGGCAATGACTTCCACGAGCGAAAAGAAAATATATGGTTGTGACATGTGGGCAATGACTTCAACGAGCGAAAAGAAAATATATGGTTGTGACATGTGGGCAATGACTTCAACGAGCGAAAAGAAAATATATGGTTGTGACATGTGGGCAATGACTTCAACGAGCGAAAAGAAAATATATGGTTGTGACATGTGGGCAATGACTTCAACAAGCGAAAAGAAAATATATGGTTGTGCCATGTGGGCAATGACTTCAACGAGCGAAAAGAAAATATATGGTTGTGACATGTGGGCAATGACTTCAACGAGCGAAAAGAAAATATATGGTTGTGACATGTGGGCAATGACTTCAACGAGCGAAAAGAAAATATATGGTTGTGACATGTGGGCAATGACTTCAACGAGCGAAAAGAAAATATATGGTTGTGACATGTGGGCAATGACTTCCACGAGCGACAAGAAAATATATGGTTGTGACATGTGGGCAATGACTTCAACGAGCGAAAAGAAAATATCATCATTTTAAATGAAATGTTATAGAAATCTCCTAAGAATTTCATGAACAGAAATGTGAACAAACGCAGACGTCCGCAATGACCCATAGAAGACTGGCTCCTTAAAACTATTCAAATAAACTCAAGCTGATAAAATTTCGACATATAAAAGGACACGCTTGTATAGAAAGATTAATTATGTAGGAAAAGATAACTAGAAATAACTAGAACACGACTACGATGGAGGCAGGATATCGAAAACATTCTGAACATGATACTGGAAGAGGCTTGTCAGTGATCGAAAACATTCTGAACATGATACTGGAAGAGGCTTGTCAGTGATCGAAAACATTCTGAACATGACACTGGAAGAGGCTTATCAGTGATCGAAGACATTCTGAACATGATACTGGAAGAGGCTTGTCAGCGATCGAAGACATTCTGAACATGACACTCGAAGAGGCTTGTCAGCGATCGAAGACATTCTGAACATGATACTGGAAGAGGCTTGTCAGCGATCGAAGACATTCTGAACATGACACTCGAAGAGGCTTGTCAGCGATCGAAGACATTCTGAACATGATACTGGAAGAGGCTTGTCAGCAATCGAAGACATTCTGAACATGCACTCGAAGAGGCTTGTCACCGTTCACAGAAGCGAAAGGCTTACGGAGTGGCAGTGGGGACATAGTTATCCAAAGGCAAGTCACACAGATATATATTCTGTTTTAGTAACCATGTTTCAGGAGGTAACACCTTATAGACAATGATATCTGTTTCCACTAAAATGATCACTCGCGTGGCAATAGTAACCTGAATGCCTTGTTCAGGTAGCAAATAATAGGCCTTCTTTCCATGAATGTAAGGAAAGTTGGGGAATGGACTGGCACCTGTGAAAAAATCATTATCATATCTTGTCTCTAAATTTTGTAATAAATAATTCCCACGGATGACTAATAAATGCTGTCCAGTACACATCTGTCCTGGCCTTTGTCCTTTGTGGAAGATGTCTACTGGGAAAATAAGGATAGATTAGCCATGGCTGACGATGGGTGAATAAGTATGACAGAAGACTGAGGAGATTGTCCAGAAGTGTATGAATGATATGTTAAGATTCGTATTGTTAAGATGAATGATGTTATGAGTGTTGATGTGTTAAGGTAACAATGTGATAAAATGAATGATGTGTTAAGATGAGAGATGTGTTAAGATGTGAGATACGTTAAGATGGGTGATGTGTTAAGATGAGCAATGTGTTAAGATGATGTGTTAAGATGAATGATTTTAAGATGTGTGATGTTAAGGGGAATGTCTTGTATTTGTGTGTGTTTGTTTGATAACCGTAGGAATTGCGAGCGATTCGCTCTTACTTCCTATTTGCAGCTGGGGTGCGTTTTCTGAGCGTTCCTTCATACCAAGGAGATTTCAATTTTCGACTTAGTGCAATGCCTATTGAATGAGCCTTCTACTCAGAGAAGGTCTATAATTGTATAGATGACATGCTACAAAGATTCCATAAGAGAACCTCAATGTAACGGTGTCATCTACTAACGTTTCCTGTTGCATAGGTGAATTGTCTAGTGGGCCATTGGTAAACCCACAGAAGCAGCCATATATGTAATGAATATGTTGAGATAAGTGATGTTAAGATAAGTGATGTTATGATATGTGATGTTAAGATAAGTGATGTTAAGATAAGTGATGTTAAGATAAGTGATGTTAAGATGAATCATGTTAAGATATGTGATGTTAAGATAAGTGATGTTACGTTGTGTGATGTTATAAGTGATATTAAGTTGAACAATGCTAAAAATGTGCAATTTGGCACAATATTATTCAGAGATGTCTTTAAAAAAAAAATTTTAATTTAGAAGTTTTATAAATTTTATTGAATTTTGTGTTTCTCATAAATATCATACAAATAACTAAACTAGATAAAAATAAGAAATGAATAAATTATAAAACCAGTTGGTATACTATCATGTATTGAACATATTGAAAGACAGCAAATTAAATGGTTCGGTCACCTTATGAGAATGAACCCAAATCAATCACCAATAAGAGCATATAATACAAGAATATCCGGGCGTAAGGCCAAAAGTAGTCAAGAAAATGGTGGATAGAAAACATCAAGATAGATTTGAACAAACATGGACTAAATGCAACCACGGTGACACATTTGGCCATGGAACGACAGTTTAAGCTCCCACCCCTACGCTTAACGGCAAGTGTGAATTTTAACCATTGGATCAACCACCATCTTCAGGGTACAGACAATAAACACACACACATATATATATAATCATCAGGTACCATGCCGGCAGGCGCGAGGGATCGTGGCTCTCCACAGCTCTCTATCTCCACTATTATGTATCTGAATCGTTGTTGTTTCACCTTGCCGTGCCAGGTTGTTTAACTGTTCAATATTTTCTCACGTTGCCGCTCTCTGTCTCTGTTGTGACTATGTTTTCCAAACCTCATTGTCTCATAAAGTGGCCAAACCTCATTGTCTCATAAACCTCCAAACCTCATTGTCTCATCAAGTGGACATAAAAATTAAAATAGTCTTTTTCTTATATTATTGATGATGCTACGTCTCGCATTTGACTCTTTCAACACATCCACGTTAGTTTTTTCTGACAAAAATGTCATGGTATTTTCCCATGGTATTCTCAGCATTCTTCTGTAGAACCACATGACCTTTGTCTCTAATCTCTCACTTTACTGTTTATTTTTTGCCCAAGACTCCCCACTATATGTTAGTATAGGAGTTATATAACACTGCAGAACTCTCTTCCTCACCTCTAATGACAGTCATATTACACAATATATATATATATATATATATCAACAGAGTGGCGAGTGGAGTGGCTAGAGTATCACTTAGAGAGTAACTTCCAAGTTCAAGCAATACTCACAATGGATCTGTTTTAAAACGCCCATGTGAACTAGACGACGCCGTCCTATTTAGTACGCCTATGAGATTATTACACCGTTGACGCCGTTCAGGGATAGAGACAACACAGGTAAGTCAAAGTTTTATCTCTATCATCCAGGTATAGAGACAACACAGGTAAGTCAAAGTTTTATCTCTATCATCCAGGTATAGAGACAACACAGGTAATTTAAAGTTTTATCTCTATCATCCAGGTATAGAGACAACACAGGTAAGTCAACGTTTCATCTCTATCATCCAGGTATAGAGACAACACAGGTAAGTCACCTCTATCTTTAGATATCTTCTATGCAAAACTACCGTTCCGTCTTATGACTTCTTCACCTTTTGTGGCCTAATTGCTCCTCGCCTTTTGCCATCTGACTCAATGCCAGTGATATCTGGCGCCTTCTCTGCCTCTTGTTATATTTCCTGAAACCTTTTCATCCATGATTAATATTTTTAAACCATTTTGTCTTTTCTATGTATAAAATATGATAGTTTCTATTTTGTGTTTTAGTTTTCAAAGTTCAGTCGTCTTCTATGCAAAGTCTATGGAGACGGGGCTTGATGAAATATAGACATCTATTTTGTTTTTTATTTTGTCGTTTTCTGTTGTTTGTCTCTTGAAAAAGGTTCAATTTGAGCCGATACGTTGAGAATTGTCCTGTTTAGTTTTATTGTATGTTTTTTTTAAATATATTTTTATTAATAGGCTAGGTAAGTGTTTTAGTAACCTGTTTACCTCATTTTGCGTTTCTATGCAAAGACATTACCGGGCTCCAGTAATGCCTTCATTGGTGACGTTTTTTTATTATTGTCGTGTTTCCGTTGGTAACTATTTATAAACTTGAAGACGCTAAAGCCAAGCAATGAAATGCACAGATATAATCAAACATGATTGTTTTTTTCTGTTGAGAGGTTTTATAGAAATGTCGAATGTCACGACACAGGCCATTTGTTTTGGATAATTTACGCCCATGTGTGTCAAATAGGATTTATACAGGTTTATGCACCAACTTCAATAGCAGAAATTCATGAAATTAATACAATTTAATGATCAGTTACAGGCAGCAATTGATACAACGAACAAGTACGACATATTGATAATTATGGGTGATTTTAACGCCAAAGTTGGAGAAAGTAGAATTGTACACGAGCTTAAGGTGAAAGGAAGTTATAATTTGGGAGAAAGAAACGATCAAGGTGAAACACTAATCCAATTATGTTTAGAAAACAACTTAGTCATTACAAACACACTGTTTACACAACACCCTAGGGAACTATACTTGGAGGTCCCCAGATGGTATCACAAGCACACTGTTTACACAACACCCTAGGGAACTATACTTGGAGGTCCCCAGATGGTATCACAAGCACACTGTTTACACAGCACCCTAGGGAACTATACTTGGAGGTCCCCAGATGGTATCACAAGCACACTGTTTACACAACACCCTAGGGAACTATACTTGGAGGTCCCCAGATTGTATCACAAACACACTGTTTACACAACACCCTAGGAAACTATACTTGGAGGTCCCCAGATGGTATCACAAACACACTGTTTACACAACACCCTAGGAAACTATACTTGGAGGTCCCCAGATGGTATCACAATCACACTGTTTACACAACACCCTAGGAAACTGTATACTTGGAGGTCCCCAGATGGTATCACAAACACACTGTTTACACAACACCCTAGGAAACTGTATACTTGGAGGTCCCCAGATGGTATCACAAACACACTGTTTACACAACACCCTAGGAAACTGTATACTTGGAGGTCCCAGATGGTATAACGAAAAATCAAATCGACTACATAATGATTCAGCAAATATGGAAATCCAGCATCACAGCATGTAAGACATACCCAGGCGCAAACTGCAACTCTGAACATGAACTATTAGTAGCTAAAATCAAACAAAAATTTTAAAATGTCAGAGGTAAAGATACAGTCAACTTTGACTGCTCAAACATTCCAGCAGAATTCAACATAGAAATTACAAATAGATTCGTGGCCTTTTTAGAGAAACAAGATAGATTACCAGTGAAAGAGTTAACCAACAAGATTAAATAGAAGTACATACAGGGTGCACAAAAATATATACCTACGACAACAAAAAAAGAGACAAACATATATAGCGGACGCTACCATGAAGCTATTGGAAGAAAGAAGAAAAGTCAAGCCCAACAACAATAACAACAGTCATGCATTATACAAACAACTCACGCGGGAAATAACGAGACAAGTTAGAAAGGATAAACAACAATTTACCAAGAACCCGTGCAAAAACATAGAGGACCTTTACGAAGAAGGAAAAATGAAAGACATTTTTCACACAGTAAATACCACAAAGAATAAAAACATATAAAACATTATGTGCGAGTCACCAAAGACAAATTTGGAAGCACCCTTACACTGCAATGTGACATTCTAGAAAGGTGGAAAAGAATGCTGTAAAGATATGTACTCGAGCCACCCCAAAATGATCTAGGGAACAACATAAACACGGACAGAAATACACAAGAACCAGACTTTACAATATAAGAAATTAGATAAGTAATTCATAGTTTGAAGAGAGAAAAAACAACAGGTTGTGACGACATAACAGCTGAAATAATTCAAGCCGTGGACGAAAGCAGCGTTAATAATTTTTATCAGCTATGCAATAAGACCTGGAAAATGGAAACTTGGCCAAGGGACTGGAAACGTTCAGTATACATACCAATACCCAAAAGCTGAAATGCAAATATGTTCAAATTATAGAACAATTGCCTTGATCAGCCAAACCAGTAAAATACTACTGCACATAATGAAAAGAATACATAACAAGATGGAAGATGAGATCCACAAAGCGCAAGCAGGTTTCAGAACTGGCAGAGACACGAGAGATCATATATTTAACATGAGGATGTTCATAGAGAAATGTAGAGAGTATAACATAGAATTACATGTATGCTTCATAGACTACACCAAAGCATTCGACTGTGTCAATCACCATCAATTATGGGAAATAATGAACGATATGGGTTTCCCAAAACACATTACACGACTAATAGCAGAGCTGTATAAAGATCAAGAAGCAGCGGTAAAAGTGGAGGGTGCAAGCTCCGAGTGGTTCAATGTACAGATAGGAGTAAGACAAGGCTGTACCTTGTCTCCATACTTGTTCAACATCTATGCGTAAAATATAATGAGAAACGTAAGACAAAAAACAATGAAGTCTGATTTCAGACTCGTAAATATAGGAGGGGTGCAGATACCAGAGGTTAGATATACATACTACACAGTGCAATTAACAACAAACGAAAACAACCTACTGAACATAATTAAGTCAACCCAAAAGTTCAGCGAACAGCAAAAACGTGTTCTTAAAAATGAAAAAAGTAAAAAATAATGGCAACTATATCAAGTGACATATTCTTTCCAGAACGAAGTCTTCGTCGTGGATACTCTGAACGCCTCTCTGTTCCAGGCAAGTAGGCCTGCATTGGCCAGAGACATGTGCATACACTCTTCGATATCACTGACCCATTGTCTTCTTGATCTTTCTCTTCTTCTCTTATACCAGACACTCTACCCTCTAGAAACAGTCTTTCGTTACCATCATGTCACTTTAAGTGTCAAACATATTGTAATTTCCTTCATATGACGGCATTTAGAAGCCACCCTTTATTTAATTTCCGTGCATTTCAAAACTTCAATGTTCTTCTTTTTTCTCTGTCCATGATATTTGTGGGATCTCTCTGTAGCACTTCATTTCAAATGAATTTATTCTTTTGGATATTGTCTTGTTTAAAGTCCAAGTCTCGCATCCATATGATGCAACTAGGAAAATACATGATCTTAAAAGGGTTACTTTAGTGTCGTGATTACTACTTTGTCATAGCTTTATCATTTGTGTTAATTTAGTGTTGCAATTGCGAGTCTTCTTCTAATCTCGTCTGAACAGTATTCGGAATTGTTTATATGTGCTCCCAGATATTCGAATTTGTTTACACATTCTAGTTCTATATTGTCTATGTTGATTATTGGTTTGATCTTTGTTTTGTCTGTTGTCATAATTTTGTTTTCTGTGCGTTTAGATATAGATTTTAGATCTCGTTGTATTTCTTTGTTGTTGTGATTAACTGTTTCAGTCCCTCGGGATATGTAGTAAGGACTGTGTCATCTGCATATCTTATTTCTGTAATCTTGTACCCACTGATATTTATTGAATGAAACGTATTTTCCTCTAGTTCCTCTCTTACATTTCTCGTTATATTCTCTGCATAGATATTAAAAAGATAAGGGGATAGAGTACATCCCTGTCTCACTCCACTTTCATCAGCGAACCATTCAGATCCTTCATTGAGAACCCCAGGAATTGAGAGCGATTATGTCTTACTTCTTATGTGGATTTGGGTGGTGTTTCTGGGCTTTCTTTCATACACAGGAGACTTCAGCGTCCGGAACACATGTGGCTAACAATTTATTCCCCGATAACGTCATCATTTATTGTGTGGAATTTTGCTTATAATGTTTCAAAATTGCACATATTACAAACCCCCCAAAAAACATAATTCGTTAGTGCGCAACGGGGGTTGGCTTGCTATAATTGTACCATTTTTCTAAACAAGTGTCATTTGTGTGCTGTGCTGTGAAAGAGTTTTCTAAACAAGTGTCATTTGTTTGTTGTTAAAGAGTTTTCTAAACAATTCTCTGAGTTGCGTGCCGAGTTGTGACGTTAGTGTATAACCACTTTGTAGATAGCTTATATAATATAAATATTCTGAAGAAGGACTTGATTTTGACACCTTTTTTTGTTGCATGTCCACATTTTTTATTATCTTATTCTTGGTAGAAATTCAAAGCTACCATATTACTTTAGTCAGTAAAGTGTTGTTTTTAAAAAATAAAAATGCAAAAAAAGCTGTTGTATGCAGGACACACCAATAAGTTCTAGGTCCCATCCATCACACGCCACAGAGAATGAATACTAAAGTATGTGCCGCACATTATTCGCTCCTTAATCATACCATCAGGCACCCCTTCTGCTCGCCTCGTGTATCAATGTAAAGTGAATTTTATATAGGCGCCACTAATGTTTCCGGGGCAGCGGTAGTTCGGCTATTAAAGAACTGGCTTCCTGTTCGGGTGATCCAAGGTTCAATTTCCTGTTAAAA